>MU711420.1:25075-111042 GCA_026770625.1 Nicotiana glauca | reverse complement strand
TGTATTTTGTTTTGCTTATGAATTGATCTTTTTGAGAGTTTTAACTTGTGTGTGAAAAAAAATGAAAGAAAACGGTTAGACAAAGTCGTCGGTGAATGAATATCCACCGGAATTAGAGAAGAAATAAAAAAAAAGTAAAAGAAAAAAAGAACAAGAAAAAGGAAAAGGAAAAGGGAAAAAAAGTAAGAAAAAATGGTAAAACAAAATAAAAAAATAATCTAAAAATCGTTTTTTCTTGCTTCTCACTCTCCTTTGAGAGATTGAAATACACGCACAGTGCCACGTCAGCGTTAACAACTAAGATAAAAGAATATCAAATGTCATATATATTTTATATCAAATAAACTTTATAAAAAATATATTTAAATCATCAAATATAATATTGGATCTAGTGCATATATACTATATCCCTAACACCAACGTACACCATCATTAACGTTGCCGACGAGCTCACTCAGCTTTGAATAGTCAATGCTTGCTATCACTCAAAGATCGAACTTTGAGTCCTTTTTTCTTAATGTGCAATAAATGCAGGATTTTTTGGTGCTGCCTTAAGAAAACCACTCGGGAAGATCTAACAAATCCAAGTTTTTTGTGCTCGTATTTGAGTAGTTTGATCCGCTCACTTTTTGTCTTTGAATTGTGACTCTGCAATTGTTTTCTCAAAAGAATTATTTTCCTTTAATCTCTCAATATGCACATAAGAATATTGAGTAGAGTGAGAGTTTTTATGGGTGGGATATGTGCCGAATAGAGGGATAAAAGTGAATTCAGGATAATGGATGTGAAAGCATTGGCTTCTTGAAGGATGGTTTTCTTGTTTCTCATAAGAGTCTGCTGCTTCTTTGTGTGAACTTTTTGGGTGTCGGAATCGCAAAAGCTATTAAGAGAAGTGTTTGAATGGGAATGGCGGTCCATGTCATCACGGTGGTTTCATGCCTGAGAACTTATTTATATGTTAGTTCCTCCAGATGTAAAAGTTAATTTCGATTTAGTCAATGCGGCAGTAACATTCAGGCGGGGCATTTTGCTGAACATCGAGCTTGTTTTGTTGAATTGGCTGCTACATGGTCAAGTAAAATGAGGGGTTGGATGCCATAGTAAAGGGACGTTAGGGTTAAAGGTAATTTTATATACTTTGTTAATGGTAAGGATGGATCTAGACGAAAAATAGAATAGAGGACAAATATAAACTATATACCATAGGAGAGGGACAAATCCGAACCTTTTCCCCTTAACAAAACAAGATTTAACGGGCTATATTTCCATTTCTGATGTCACGAACCCAGTTCGCCCTCCGTGAACATGTCGTGATGGCACCTGGTCTTTACGACTAGGTAAGCCTAAAAATGCGGAAAACAAACTAACTTGCGGTAAATAAACTAACTTGCGGAAGCAAACAACTGAAAATCTTACTGTCAAGAGAAAACTGTGTATAAGTGCCACTTGGCATAATACAACTCATATCACGTAATCCAGAAGAAACAACACCCAAAACCCGAAAACTCACAGGAAACACAGGCTAAAAGAAATGAAATACACTGTTCTAACTCCAAAATGTCTACACAACCGAAAGAAAGGAAAGTCATATACTAAAGCTGGAATAAGATAGAGACTTATGGCCTGCGGACGTAGCAGATATACCTCAAATCTCTGCTAGATCTCTCTGCCGCGAGGATAGTGCGCCTGGGTGGAGGTACCTGGAGCTGCACATGAAAACATGCGCAGAAGAGGCATGAGTACACAATAACGGTACTCAATAAGTGTCAAGCCTAACCTCGGTTGGGTAGTGACGAGGAAGTTCAGGGTCCTACTGAGATTAAATATAATAATAAGGCTGTCAACAGTATGTAATAAGCAGAAATAATGATATACAACTATGAAATAATTCGGATTAACTATGAAATAAATCGGATTACACAAACAACAATTAGCACACAAAAAATAAGATAACACAGAGTAAACAACTCAATTTAAATGCCAATAATGAGGATCTCCCAGGATACCGTCCTGTAGTCCATGTTATCAATTTGTACGAGGAGCTCCCGGGATACCGTCTCGTAGTCCACCATATGAATATATCTGAAGGATCTCCCGGGATACCGTCCCGTAGTCCAACTATCAATGTGCAGGGGGGTAAATAAAAGTGCATGGGGATCTATCGGGAATTGAACCCGCAGTCCCAAAGTAAACAACAAGGGAGGGGGGGGAGCTACCGGAATCCCACATCCGTAGTCCCAATATAAATACACAACCAAAATCAGAGAAATATTCAGAAATTGAAGTACAACAATTAAAAGCAATAAAGAATTCTGGCCTAACATGCTCCACGTAATTACTATTAAGGCATTTTAAGCAAATAAGCAATTTGGATCAATTAACATGCTTTTCTATACTAGCACATGCTATAATAGCAAGTAGAATAAATCAAATACGAAAGAAACTCAGTTCCAGTATTTTATGTAAAAATTTGGGTTTTCAACAATTAGTTCAAGTACGCGCTCGTCACCTCACGTACAAGGCATTCAATTACCAAATATCATATCCTAAGGGACAAAATCCCCCACACAAGGTTAGACAAGCCACTTACCTCGAACAAGTGCAAGTCAACCCGAAACCACGATTTTACCACGAGTATCCGACTCCAAATGGCTCAAACCTATTCAATTAAATTGCATATTGTAAATAATAATTCAAGTAATTGATTCTACAATTAAATTCTAAGCTAATACGCGAAATGATGTAAAATGTCTAAAATGCCCCTCGGGCCCCACGTCTCGGAATTGGGTAAAATTTATATTTCCAGAAATCTCGCACTCTCACGAGTCTAACCGTACCAAAATTATACAATTCCCATCATATTTCGACCTTCAAATCTAAAATTCTATATAAGAAGGTTTTCTAATCTTTTCCAACAATATTCGCGGATTAAATGCCAAACTAGTAGTAGATTCAAGTTATACAACTAAAATTGAGTTAGGAACATTTACCCCCTTGTTCTCTCCAAAAATCTGTCAAAAAATCATCTTATCCGAGCTCCAAATCGCAAAAAATGGAAAATGGGAACGAAGTCCCATTTTCAGAACTTAACATTCTGTCCAGGCTTTTTTCCTTCTTCGCGAACTCGAAGAACAAAATGTTCAAGTTCAAAAATTGTTCTTCGCGAATGCGATGCCTTGTCGCAAACGCGAAGAACAAAATGTTCAAGTCCAAAATTTTCTCTTCTCGAATAGCGTCTAGTATAATGGCCATAACTTTTGCTACATATGTCCAAATGACTATTATAATATGTTTCTGGAAACTACATTTAAAGGGATACAACTTTCATTTTTGAATCATCTCAAAATGTATTGTAAATTGCGAGATATGATCCTCCGAAGTAAAACGTGCGCGACAGAATTTCTTCTTCTTCGCAAACGCGGAGAACAAAGTCCCAGATGAAAAATCCTTCTTCGCGAACGCGAGGATCTCTTCGCGTATGCGAAGAACAAATTCTCAGAATCCAAATTCTTCTTCACGAACGCAAGATGACCCTCGCGGACGCGAATAACCATACCAGATACCAGATACCAGCTATTGCAAAACAACCCAAAATGATCTGTTAACCATCCGAAACTCACCCGAGGCCCTCGAGACCTCAGCCAAACCTACAGACATATCCCATAACATTATTCAAACTTGTTCAAATCCTTAAAACACCTAAAACAATGCCAAAACCATCAAATTAGATCGAATTCAAGCCTAAGTTCTTCTAAAACTTCCAAAAAATGCATTTGATCAAAAACCCAACCATACCACGTCCGAATGATCTGAAATTTTGCACACATATCCCAAATCACTTAACGAAGCTACATAAACTCTTTGAATTCTATTCTGACCCTTGGATCAAAATCTCACGTATCAATCGGAAATCGCCAAAACACTAACTTCGCCAATTCAAGCTAAATTAGCTACGGACTTCTAAAATACATTCCGAACATGCTCCCAACTCCGAAATAACCTAATAGAACTAATGGAACCATTAGATTTCCATTCTGAGGTCATCTTCACATTGTTTTGACTACGAACCATTTTCCAACACTTAAGCTCTCGTTTAGGGACTAAGTATCCCAAAACTCTGCGAAATTCAACACCGAACATCACGGCAAACCAAAATAGCATAAATGAACTTAAGGGAAATAGTTAATAGGGGGTCGGGGCATAATTTCTAAAAATGACCGACCAGGTCGTTACATCTGAATAGGGTGCCTTAGTGTCTATAAAAGTTTCTTCTCATATGCAGTTTGCTAAGGGAATTTATCATTGTTGAAGAACTTATTACTGTTGCATTTAGCAAGAGGATTGGTTTGCAATTTCTGGTTTTCCTTATAGCACGATTACAAGATTAGGATTTCTTTTATCTGAGATGAAAATCTTGAAAGTATTCCATGATCTAATCTTCGTTGCATTATTCTTAGTTTTAGAAATATGTCTTTATGATTATTGATTTATGTTTAAATTAGATAGGTAGGGTAAATTGTATTGTATTATTGATAACCTGTTTGGCATGTATCTTCCCATTAGTTCTTTGTACAACATCTTTATATTCAAAACCTTTTCAAGCATAGTTGATCACGCCCAACTATGCGTTATAAAAGGACACGCGGACGTTGCAAATATAATTTGAGTATTTATGCCCAGAGTCGAACCCACAGGGAACTAACCTATCAATTACTTTTGTTGGACTTACTCACTCAATTCTATAGAATCAACTTCCCCAAACGTTGTAAATAACAGTTGATGATAATTCTAATAACTAAGACTAAAAGTAAATAAACAGCTGTAAACTAAATATGCTTGAGTTGTAAACAATAATGAGAAGGTTCTAAGGTAGTGATTTCCCCTATTGATGGAATCCCTTCCGGTTTATGTTTCATATAGATTCACCAAAATATCTGTATCAATCATGAGCATTCTTTTTACCGTAAATCTCTCCCGAGTAATCACGATAATTTACTAGAAGCACTCTCCCGAGATACGCTAGCTAGCTTTTTTTATTATAGCTCACTTTAGATTGCACCCAAGGCTTCGTTATCCCTAATCCCGCCTTTAAACCCGCAATTATAGATCCCTCTTATACTTTGGGAGTGATGTTGTTCAACAACTACCTAAATATGTAGTCTCTCCCGAGTTATGCACACTAAATAGATACAGCTAATTGAGGATCATGTCAATTAACTACAACAAACACATAGTTGAACAAATAGAGATTAAATTAGCAAACTATATTAACATAATCAAGAGGTTAATCCTTCAATAGGTTCCATCAAAACCCTAGACAAAGGATTTAGCTATTCATAACTAAACGAGAATAAACTACTAAATTATTCATAATGGGTAATTGCAAGAAAATAAAAGAGATAGAAAAACTCTAATGCTTGGGTGATCTTCTCACACTTGTTCTTGCCTCCAAAAGTAGTCTAAAACAAGCTTAGGACAATCTTGGGCGAGTTTCTAGAACTTATAAGGGTTTTATAAAAGTTTCCCCGAAATTACACTTTGCCCCTAGATTTTTTAGTACGTGAACAGTTCACCGCGGTCGCGGCCAACCGCGGTAAACCGCGGTGAAAGCTGACCTTTATGCCTTACTTCTTTAATCTGTCGTGGTTGCAACGGGTCCACCGCGGTCGCGGTGGATTTGTTTTCTAGGACATTTTCTGCTCCTTTATGCTCGGGTACTTCTCGAGTGGGCGTTTTCTTCACATTATCACCTCCAAAACACTCTGTGTCGCTTCCTCACATATAATATTTCCTGCGAAACAAAAGACACTATTTAGAGCATTTTGTTGGCGATTTACCTATAAAACAACAACAAAGCATGGTCATATTAAGGTTTAAATATTAACTATATAGCCTACTATCAACATCCCACACTTAAATCATTGCTAGTCCTCGAGAAATCCGCCACACTCCATCAAAATTCCTTCCCTGAGCTTCTCCCTTAATGAATCACACCATGAACATTTTACAAGAGTTGCACCTAGTAGTGAACAACTTTTACTTCATGAATCAAATCTTTCGTACCATGCAGCATTCAAACTTACTCAAACTACTCTATACAAGAGTCAAGACTTACCTTTCCTTTGTGAATCGCATGCCCTCACATCAAACAAGAGAGTAGCTCCACATATAATGATATTTAGAACAGTTAGGAACTAAGATAGACAAAATTCACTCACTCTCAAAAAGAATATTCACATGCCACAAAGATGCACCATAGGCTTGCCCGTAGTGTAATACTCTACTAATTGAGCTCACTCAGTCTAATATCAATAGGACTTTACTTGGTTGTAATGTAGGCTAAGGGAAGGGTAGGATATATTTAGATATAGTGACTAACCTCCCTAGGCACTTTTAATACAATTACATTAAACTTCAAGATCATAACTGTGTCAACCAAACACTCCACCATATTTATTTAGAACATCCCCATCCATTAGGTGCAAATTGTATAAGCTACCACTTATCAACCACGATAATTATTTATAACTTTTTTTTTCGTGGTGTTTCTTCTTTTGTGCTTCAACATTATGTGGCTTTTCTCTATTTCAATGGTTCCACTCAAAAACCAAACCACCACCCCACACTTTTACTTTTGCATATTTTCAATACCATTTAAGTGCTTATTGGGAGGTAAAAGGGTTCAAACAACAGGCTATTCAAACAATTGGGTAAGGTTCGAATGTGGTTGCCAAAGAAACATAATTATAGGCTCAACGGGGTTAACTAAGATGTATGCATTCAGGTGGGTTTACTTTATATATCTAGCTCAACAAAAAAATGCCTATATCACTTCTAAAAATGAATGAACTACTATTTCGCTTTGCAAACACATAGGGCAAGTTCTAGGCATCAAATATGAATCATGGAATACAATAAAAGCTCACACACACATGGCACATGACTCACTCTGGATTGGTTTATCAAGACATTCTCTTTTGAGTGTTCAAGTTAGATGCAAACATACAATTTTTAAGGCACTTAAACAGGATTCAACCCTTAAAGCTAAGCGTTACACTCTAGTGTCTATTGTGTTCAGGTGTTGAAACGCTAAGGGTTTTTCCTTCGATTTTCGCTCGTAGCCCATTAATCCTAACCTAAAACTAAAAAGAGCAAAAACAAAAACTACCTATACCCGGTTCAAGCTAAACCCTTGGAAAAGAACCGTGGCCTAAAGAAAAACCAAGGGGGAGTTACTACACTACCTAAAAACAAAATAAAAAATCTTTTTGGTCTTTTATCTAGACTAACTTCCCTCAAAAAAATTGTCTAAAGGATCCGTCATCAGGAAGAGTCTGCATATTTCATTTTTTTTTCTCGACTTAGTCCCTCAAGAACCCCGCCGAAAGAGATCCGTCGTCAGGACAAGTCACTTTCTATTTTAACTTTCCTAAAGAACTTACTCCAACACCAAAACATCCAAATCAAAATAAAACAAAGAACATCAAACAGTCAATTATTACACTTACAAACATACAATGAAGTATCCCCTACCCCACACTTAATATGAAGACATGTCCCCATGGCTTAAAAATTTAAAGAGCAGTGAGGTAAAGGAACTTCACTGAAGGATCACTCATGATCGGAGACTGTGTCTGGGTTCACGTTGCAGGAGCGACCCAAAGCTCTCAACCAGACCATGAATTTCTTTTCCGACTTCACCTGTCGATCAGCCACCACATCAATACGGGTACCCAAGTCAGTAACTGAGGTCTGCAATCTAGCCATCTCCTGCTCCATAGCTGTCATGCGGGTGCTCTTACGTGGCTGTGAATAGCCTGCCACATCAACTCTCGAAGGAGGAGGAACCTCAGCTACCTCATCTGTATCATCATCATCAGCTGAATCATCATCAGAGTCATCATCCACCGGCTCTCGCCCCTCGAGTCCAATTTTTCTTGCTAGAAATGGAGCTTTCAGGGGCAGTCTCCTATCAACTTGAAGATTCTCTAGGACATTAGCCATACGGCAAAGCCGGGTGACAAGGGAAAGGAAGTAGTGGCCCTTGATTAGCTCAGGCGATCTAATGAACATTGCATCATGAAGGAGTCGAGCGACATCAAAATCCCACTGTGTCATAAGGTAGTAGATAGCAGTTGCCTGTAGCCCGTTAACATCAGTGGTGTTGTTGGAGGGTAGTAAGCGGGTGTTGATAATCGTCAACCAGAACTTTGCTTCCCAAGTAAGGGACTGTGAGTTCAGAGTAATCAACTTCTTTACCCATATAAACGTCTTGCCCGGAATACAGATGACATCAAGAATAGGTACCCAATTAATCTTCGGGCGGTGATTAGTTATATTATAATGCATTTCACCCGTGAATGCTGGGAGACGATATGCCCGGCGAATGGCCTCAATGGATGCATAAACCCGGGTGTTGCACACAGTCACAACCCCATTCTCATAAGCCGTCAAGTTCACGTAAAACTCCTTCACCATCAGAATATTAGCCTCTTCTGGTACCTCAAAGAAGATGTCCAGCTGATACCTTCTCAACTCATTAAAAGTATTTGGGCAATCCACCTCCAAGGAATTCTGATCAATGTGCACCTCATGTTGCAACTTTTTGTTTACTTTTGCATTGTACCTACCCTACTCTGATTTGGATACTAATCGCGTGCTGTCGAACTGAGGTGCACTATCTTGGCTCCTAGCTCATGAGGAGCCTCCCAGTCCACTAGCGGAGGATCGGGTGTTGTGTCTCTTTCGCGATGAACTCATTGTACCTGTCAAAATAGAGAAACGCCTATTAGTGAGTGCGAGAAGTGTGCGACTATGGGTAGTTACTCAGACTTCACCATAACCATGTCATATTATCTCCTTATAACTCCATTGGAGAAATTTTCCAAACATCTTGTGGGAAAGGCACTGTCCAAACACATTTAGCCCTCATGAGTCTATCAAAACTCCTCCCAAATCAAGTATACAACTACACCAACACAACCCACACTTGTGTCATTCAATCACCCATCAACAAACACCATTCCAAACATTAATTACACAGCCCATTCACCAAACATACTCAAAAACGAAATTAAAATAGAAAAACAAAAAGAAGAAACTACAAAAATCTATCACAATGCAATAGCATAACAACATTAAACTATCATAACAACAACAAAATATAAAAAAAAAAGAGAAGGGAGGGTGAGTATCATACCTTAATGGAAGAAAGAGGAGATGAATGGAGATGGGGGAGTATTGGGAGTAAGAAGAAAAAGAAGAAGAAGAGAGTATTTGTGGGGGGGGTTAGGCTTTAGAGGGAGAGAGAATGAGAATTGGTAATTTGGGGAAGGGGGCGGGCGTTTTCTAATTTTGTTATGGGGGGGGGGTTGGTTTATGATATTAAAAGAAGAAGAAAAGAAAATAAAAACAGATAAAAATTAAAAAAAATGAAATACCCGCGGTCGACTGCCGCGGTGGGTTAAAAAAATCGAGACAGAATACTCTAGGTTCACCGTGGTCACGATGAGATTTAAATCCTGAGGTAGAATACTTGCCTTCCACCGCGGTCCCACTGTGGTCGCGGTGTTAGCGCTGATTTTTTGCTTTTTTTTAAAATTACATGAATACACTAACACAACACTCGTGGGTTGCCTCCCACGTAACGCCTGATTTAATATCGCGGCACGACGCAGACAAGCGCATTTAAGGTTCGCTCGACCTCTGAGGTTCCGTCAGATTCATCTCAAACACATCCTTTGGCTCTTTCATGCCTATGTATAATTTCAATCTCTGCCCATTGACTCTAAATGTATGCGAGTCTTTCTCCGAGGCAATCTCCACAGCTCCTGCAGGGAAAACTTCTACCACTCAAAATGGACCAGACCATCTTGACTTAAGCTTACCAGGGAACAACCGTAGTCTTGAGTTATAGAATAATACCATGTCCCCGGGTTTGAAATATCTCTTAACAATGTTCTAGTCGTGCAACCTCTTCATTCTCGCCTTGTACAACTTTTTGCTCTCGAAAGCAAGATGTCTGAACTCGTCGAGCTCATGCAATTCAGTGATTCTTGTTGTGCCTGCAGCCTCAATATCTAAGTTCAGCTGTTTCAATGCCCACCATGCTATATGTTCAAGTTCCACTTGCAAGTGGCAGGCCTTTCCAAACACCAACTTATATGGTGACATACCAATTGGTGTTTTAAAAGCACTTCTATAGGCCCAGAGTGCATCATTTAGCTTTTTCTCCAAATCAGTTCTTGTGGCGTTTACATTCTTGGTTAGCACACTCTTTATCTCTCTGTTGGACGCTTCAACCTGACCACTAGTTTGTGGGTGATAAGAGGTAGCCACCTTGTGGCGTACATCATACTTTTCAAGCAACTTCTCGAAGGCTCTATTACAGAAGTGAGTGCCTCCATCACTGATAATCGCTCTTGGTGTCCCAAATCGGGTGAATATGTTCTTTTTCAAAAATCCCACCACCAATCTTGCATCATTAGTGGGCAATGCTATAGCTTCTACCAATTTGGACACGTAATCCACAGCAACAAGCATATACTTATTACCAAAGGAGCTGACGAATGGACACATGAAGTCAATCCCCCAAACATCAAACACTTCTACCTCTTGAATCGGGTTCATGGGCATTTCATAGAGGCGGGAAATGTTCGCGGTCTATTGACATTCATTGCAGCCCTTCACCCATAGGTGCGCATGTTTAAACACCGTTGGCCAAAAGAATCCGTCCTCTAGCACTTTCGCAGTTGTCCTGACCCCTCCAAAATGTCCTCCATACGCTGATGCATGACAAGCCTGCAAAATATAAGATTGTTCTATCTCGAGGACACACCTCCGGATCATATTATCAACACTTATTCTAAACAGATAAGGATCATCCCAATAATATATGCGGCAATCACGATAAAATGTTTTCTTTTGTATAGATAAAAGTTCATAGGGGACAATACTGCAAGCCACGTAATTTGCAAAGTCTGCATACCATGGCACTTCCTCAAGACTAGTAGGGAGCAGTTGCTCATCTGGAAAGGTTTTCAGAATATCCTCAACCTCAACTGCATTTTCATCTCCCTCAAGTTGTGATAGATTATCAGCGACTTCGTTCTCTGTGCCCTTACGGTCACGAATTTCAAGGTCGAATTCTTACAGTAGCAACACCCAACAAATCAGGCGTGGCTTGGACTTTTTCTTCTCAATCAAGTACCTGAGAGCTGCATGATCAGTTTATACAATTACCTTTGAGCCAATCAGATAGGATCTGAACTTGTCGAAAGCAAACACCACAGCCAACATCTCATTCTCAGTCACAGTATAGTTCAGTTGGGCTCCACTCAGAGTTCTACTAGCATAGTACATTGGATAGGCCAAAGGGCATCCTCCGAAAGGCATAAATGTGGCGAGTGCGTTGCATAGGCCAAAGGGCATCCTTCGAAAGGCATAAATGTTATATGGGCAAGCAAAAGAGGTCTTCTCTCTGTCTTCTGATGCAATGGAAATCTGATTGTACCCTGAGTACCCATCCAGAAAATAGAAGTGTGACCTCCCTACCAATCTGTCTAACATCTGATCGATGAAGGAAAGTGGGAAGTGATATTTACGGGTGGCTAGATTTAGCTTTCTATAATCCATGCAAATTCTCCAGCCCGTGACAGTTCTTGTAGAGATAAATTCATTGTTATCATTCATAACCACCGTCATGCCACCCTTTTTAGGTACACATTGAACTGGGCTAACCCAACTACTATCAGAGATTGGGAAAATGATTCTCGCATCTAACCACTTGATTACTTCTTTCTTCACTACTTCCATCATGTTGGGGTTTAGCCTTCTTTGGTGTTCCCTGGAAGGTTTGTGTCCCTCTTCCAGCAAAATTTTGTGCATACAGTAGGCGGGGCTGATCCCCTTTATGTCTGCCATGGTCCACCCAATGGCAGTCTTGCACTCCTTAAGTACCTGCAATAGTTGTTCAGCCTGTACATCTAACAAACTAGATGAGATAACAATAGGTAATGTGGAGTTAGGTCCAAGGAATTCATACCTGAGATGGGCGGGCAATGGCTTTAACTCCAGCTTTGGTGATTCTTCGATGGATGGATTGGCTGGAGGAGTTTCTCTCTTTTCCAAGTGCAAGGTCTCAAATTCTAGAGTTCTATCCCAGAACCCTCTACCCTCTAACGGCAATACCCATTCCTCCAGTTACTCTCCATTCACCTCATCAAAATTCATCAAACATGTAGCCAGGGGGTCCTCAATTGTCAGCGTTTCATCATCAGTCTCTACAATTACATCCACGACATCAATAAAAGAGCAATTGGCGAATTCACTTGGTCGCCTCATATATTACAGCACATTGAATTTTATTTCTTCGTCGTTCAGTCGTATCTTGAGCTTTCCAGTCTCACAGTCAATTAGAGCTCTCCCAGTGGCCAAGAAAGGTCTCCCCAAAAATATAGGAATCTCTTCATCCTACTTTGCAGTCTAGGATCACAAAATCTGCAGGGAACACAACTTTCCCTACCTGAATCAACACATCATCCAGGATACCAGAGGGTCGTTTCACAGTCTTGTCAGCCAGCTGCAACAACAAAGAGATGTGTCTAGCTCTCCCAATGCCCAGCCTCCTATAAATCGCTAGGGGCATAAGATTGATGCTGGCCCCTAGATCACATAGTGCCTTAGCAAAAGCAAAATTACCAATAGTGTATGTAATTATAAAGCTCCCTGGGTCAGACAGCTTTTTTGCAATTGGTCTAGTCACCACTGCACTACAGGTCTGAGTAAGAGTAACCGTGGCCAAGTCTTGGAAATCAAACTTTCGGGACATCAAGTCTTTTATCATTTTTGCATACCCAGGCATCTCCTTCAAAGCTTCAATCAATGGTATGTTTACCTGGATTTGTTTCAGCATCTCAAAAAATTTCTTGTATTGCTTGTCCTTTTGGTACTTAGCCAACATCTGAGGGAAGGGTGCAGGAGGTCTCTTCTTCCCAATCATTTGGGATTGATCTTTATCAGCTGCCAACTCGACTACTGGTTCCTAGCCTATCTCAGCTTCTTTCTCGGTCTCATTCTGAATGTTATTTTCTTCTTGGGCAGGCTAGACTGTTACCTCTGTCAGTTTTGTTGACTCATCCAGCTCAACGAGCACTGGTATGAGTGTCTCAGCCTATTTAGTTTCTCGAGCCCTCTCTTGCTTTACATCTAGATCTCTGCCATTACGTAGACTCACCGCCATCAGTTGCTTGGGGCTTTGATCTTTTGTATTTATCTGGGTGTCTATCGGTAGTGTCCCACGAGGACAATTGTTCAGAGACATCGAAATTTGGCCCACCTGCACTTCAATATTCTTGATCGCTGCATCATGTGCATCTACTCTCTCATTAGTTTTAGCATTAGACCTAATAACCTTCTGCATCATTGCTTCAAGTCTAGCAAACCCATCTTCCTGCCTTCCACCATGCTGCTGCTGATGAGGGTGATACCCCTTCTGCTGATTCTAATTATTATATCCCTGTGGCCTTGGGTAAGGTGCTATATTGTTAGGGGGTATCATACTTCCCATATTCCCAGTGTTGAACTGTGGCTGGGCTGGCCTGTACTGCTGCTGATTCTGCTGGCCCCAATTCTGACCACCCCGTCTCTGGCCACCATAATTAGACACATAGTTCATGTCTTCAAGATAGTGATAATGATCAGGTTCTGCATTCCACTGGTTACCAATTGGCTAATTGATGCAAGATGTGCACAAACCTCTATTGTTAGTATCCATGATGTGTACCTATTGCTTCTACCCTGACTCTTCCACCTTTTTAGTGAGTATACTCATCTGTGTCAATAAAGTGGCCATATTTTCAGCCATAGAGTTGGATGGATCGAAAGGCACAGAGTGCACCACTGGAGTGATAGGTGCATTCTTGCATGTCCATCCCGAATTCTGTGCCATCTTGTCAAGCAGACTCTGGCCGTCTCTCCATGTTTTGCTCAGAAATGCTCCACCAGCTGAAGCATCAACAATGTTCTTCACACTATCTGACAACCCCATGTAAAACCGCTGCCCTAACATCATATCTGGAATACCATGGTGCGAACATATAACCAACATTCCTTTAAAATGCTCCCATGTCTCATGCAGTGTCTCCATTTGTTTCTGTTTAAAGCTTAAAATTTCATCAATCTTTTGAGCAGTTTTGTTGGGTGGGTGGAACTTGTTATGGAATTGCTTGACTAACTCATCCCAAGTTATTATAGAATTTATGGGGAGTGAGTTTAGCTAGGTCTGGGCAGCTCCTGTCACTGAGAATGGAAACAATAATAGCTTGATCGCTTCCGGAGTTACGTTGGGCTGCCTTTGGATTTTGTAGATAGACAGGAAATTCTTCAAATGCTGCTGAGGATCTTCAACTTGTGACCCCGAAAATAGTCCTTTGTTCTGCAACAAGTGCAGCATGTTATTCGTGATCTAGAATGACTCAGCTTGTATCTGCGGGACTACAATCGATGTGGACAGATTTTCAGCTGTGGGTTTTTCCTAGTCATAGAGAGCAGCCTCTTGCACTATTAGTATAGCTGGGTTTTCCTCGTGATCTCCCATGACTATTTCGAATTGTGCAGTTGTTGGTTGTTGTTTGTTTTTCCGGTTGGCCCGATCCAAGGCCTTGAAAACTTTCTCGGGATCTGATAATGCTTCAAATACATCACCAGATCTTGATGATTTTCTAGGCATGCACCTGTGCAACCAACTCAACAAACGTTAAAATTTCAATGTAAAAATTGGGTAGAGAGAAAACTGACTACACTAAGAATTTTTGTACTTCTTTCAATCGTAATTGATAACACCGTTAATTCCCCGGTAGCGGCGCCAAAATTTGATCATGCCCAACTATACCTTATAAAAGGACACGCGGACATTGCAAATATAATCTAAGTATTTATGCCTAGAGTCGAACCCATAGGGAACTAACCTATCAATTACTTTTGTTGGTCTTACTCACTCAATTTTATAGAATCAACTTCCCCAAACTTTTTAAATAACAGTTGATGATAATTCTAATAACTAAGACTGAAAGTAAATAAATAGTTGTAAACTAAATATGCTTGAGTTGTAAACAATAATGAGAAGGTTCTAAGGTAGTGATTTCCCCTATTGATGGAATCTCTTCCGGTTATATTTCATATAGATACACCAAAATATCTGTATTAATTATGAGCACTCTTTTTACTGTAAATCTCTCCCGAGTAATCATGATAATTTACTAGACGTACTCTCCCGAGATACACTAGCTGGCTTTGTTTATTACAGCTCACTTTAGATTGCACCCAAAGCTTCTTTATCCCTAATCCCGCCTTTAAACCACAGTTATAGATCCCTCTTATACTTTGGGAGTGATGTTGTTCAACAACTACCTAAATACGTACTCTCTCCCGAGTTATTCATACTAAATAGGCACAACTAATTGAGGATCATGTCAATTGACTACAACAAACATGTAGTTGAACAAATAGAGATTAAACTGGCAAACTATATTAACATAATCAAGAAATTCATCCTTCAATAGGTTCCATCAAAACTCTAGACAAAGGATTTAGTTACTTATAACTAAACGAGAATAAACTACTAAATTATTCATAACGGGTAATTGCAAGAAAATAAAAGAGATAGGAAAACTCTAATGTTTGGGTGATCTTCTCACACTTGTTCTGGCCTCCAAAAGTAGTCTAAAACAAGCTTAGGACAATCTTGGGCAAGTTTCTAATGCTTATAAGGGTTTTACAAAAGTTTCCCCAAAATTACACTTTGGCCCCCTGATTTTCTGATACATGAACAGTTCACCGCGGTCGACCGCAGTGAAAGCTGACCTTTCTTCCTCACTTCTTTAATCTGTCGCGGTCCACGGCGGTTGCACCGCGGTCCACCGCTGTCGCGGTGGATTTGTTGTCCAAGACATTTTCTGCTCCTTTATGCTCGGGTACTTCTCGAGTGGGAGTTTTTTTCACATTATCACCTCCAAAACACTCTGTGTCGCTTCCTCACATATAATATTTCCTGCAAAACAAAAGACACTATTTAGAGCATTTTCTTGGCAATTTACCTATACAATAACAACAAAGCATGGTCATATTAAGGTGTGAATATCAACTATATAGCCTACTATCAATAGTGTTAACTCACCTTGTTGTAACACAACAATTAGAGTAACTATTTTAGTATTCCTTGGGTGAATATTGGTCAGAATGATTCAGCAATAAGACAATAGAGAAAATGAAGATTAACAATCTTTCGAATGACCATGTTTTTTGGGGATCAAGTGAAGGAAAACAAAAATACAAATGGAGCTCTTGGACTAATCTTTGCTACCCAATAGAGGAAGGATGGGTTGGCTTCAGGAATATTATTGATATCAATGAAGCTTTGGCGACTAAAAGATGGTGGAGATTCAAAACGTGCATGTCATTATGAGCAGACTTTCTTAGAGATAAATATTGCAACTCTAATCATCCTGTTGGCATTGAAGGGAGAACTCGCCAATCTCATGGGTGGAAAAAATTAATGCAAGTTAAGGAGAAGGCTGAGGAATACATGCCATGAAATATTAACACAGGTAATTCTAATATATGGCGGGATAACTGGATAAAGTTTGGGGCTATTGCATAAGTCATCAATATTCAGGACTGACCAATTGATCAACCTATTAGTGATATGATTGGCAATGGAACATGGTAACTGGAGCATCTGCAACTACATGAATATTTTGATGAACATATTATGACTTTGAATATTGGGAATCAAGATTTGCCCGACTTTTCCAGTTTGGATGCCTTCCTATAATAATATCTTTTCCACTACTTCTTGCTGGAAAGTCCTTAGACAAGTCAAGGATGTTATTCCTATTATGAAGAATATTTGGAACAAAAATCTTCCTTTCAAAATTTCATTTCTCATGTGGAGATTGCTTAAAGCCAAATTACCATTTGATAAAGCCTTGCTGAAATTTGGAAAACACATTGCCTCGAGGTGTTACTATTGTACAGAGCCAAAAGTGAACCTTTGCATAATATTTTCATGGCTGGTGAGCTGGCATTTAATGCTTGAAATTTTTTTGACAACCCTCTAAAATATTAAAGGGAGGACTTTTCTATCAAAGCTATGTTATTGAGATAATGGGCTATTAAACCTAAGAATAGTATTCATAGGTGTATTCGGAAAAATTGTATTTATATATATAAGTGACGTTCAGGACACGTGGACTGGTCAAATGGTCAAAGAAATATAATTAGTCAAGAGGCATAAGTGGAAACAGGCACGGGCAACGCAAAGAAACAGGCATGGATAACCAGTCAAATAACTCGATGCTCGTACCTATCTAAATCATTTGTACTCGAAGATTGTAGGAATGAATCTGACAATAGGAAGAGGTATAGATACGGCATTTAATAGGCATTAAATGTTGAATACATTAGAGAACTTGTATTGAATGTAATGATTATGTAACGTAGCATTCAATGTCTTTAATTACTCATAATTGCCTCATTATGATATGAACAAAACATATATCTCCAAGGTATCTATAAAAGGAGATATGTGATCAGTTGTAAGGACACGGAAAACTATTGGAATATACTGTGATTTACCTGTTTTTCTCTTGATTACTCTCTTGCTGTCTAAATTACTATTTCTCTTACATTTTCCTGATTATCAGTAACCCGTGTTCTTCTAAATTCTAGCTTTGACTAAAATTCTATTTTTTGGTTAAACAAACTAGTTCCGTTACCGAGAATCTGATAATCAATTTTCGCTTCACTTACCTTTCCTTGATTCCTTCAACTATGTCGAACAACAATGATAACACTCAAGGAAATCAGATGAACTAACAAAACCAACTGAATCATGGAGATCCACAGAATATTAACACTGTAGTTCCTACTCCACGAGGCTCTCCACGGCAATCTCGTGAGGGCACTCCTGATGGGTCTCAAATAAACGAGCATGCTCAATTTGAAAATGATAAAGGCATTGATGAAGCCTTACAGATGGCGATTGTTGTTCAGGTCAATAAAGCTGTTGAGGCACTTATTAATCAGCTACCAGTTGCAACACCCACGCCTACTCCAAATAATAGCACTTTGGAAAACCCTCGTTCCGGGCTTGTTAACTCAGGCAGCGAATCATAGGAAAAGGAACCAGGTAATGTAATTAATTCTGATTTACAAAATTTAGTACTAACCTTGCAGAAACAGCTCAAGAAGCAAAGTGAGCGCATCGAGCAGATACCATGGGTGCCACCCATAATCAAAGGGGGAGATATGGATAGATATTCGCAGAAACCCTGGAAACCAAGTGCTGCTCCACTTCCAATTCCAAAGAAGTTTAAAATGCCTGATATTCCAAAATATGATGGAACAACAGACCCACGAGACCATGTGACTGCATTCAAAACGGGCGTGAAAGGCAATGATTTGACTAAGCAGGAAATCGAATCAGCATTAGTCAAAAAATTTGGTGAAACACTCACCAAAGGAGCACTAACATGGTATTCTCTTTTACCCAAAAATTCTATAAATTTTTTTGTTGAGCTTGCAGATTCTTTCATCAAAGCACACTCGGGATCTCAAAAAGTAGAGAAAAGAATGGAGGATATCTTTAAAATCAAGCAAGGGGACTCAGAACTGCTTCGAGAATTCGTGGACAGATTTCAACGTGAAAGAATGACATTGCCACGAGTACCTGATAACTGGGCAGCAATAGCTTTCACAAGTAATTTGAATGAAAAAAGCTCGGAAGCTACGAGGAGACTCAAGGAAAACCTTCAAGAATTCCCAGCTACAATGTGGAATGATGTTTATAATAGGTATAGCACGAAGCTGAGGATTGAGGAAGATATTGTTCCATGAGTCCAAAAAGAGGAAAAGGTAGGTTCAAGACGTGCAGAGACCAAAAGAAGATCCTGTAAAAATAGGTACGAGCCTTACATGAGACCTGCGGGAAAGGACTCGTGGTCAAAGTAGGATAATCAAAGGTACGATCACAAATCTTGAAACAGAGAACCAAGTTCTTCATCAAGATTCAGGAACGAGCGAAACAATTATGAGTCACGAGATGATGATAGAAGTTTAAAGGCGAGATTCGGTGGGTACAACTTCAACATTAGCACTTCTGAGCTCGTAGCTGTTTTGAGAAGCATGGGAGATAAGGTTCGTTGGCCAAAGGAAATGACATCGAATCCAAATAGGCGTAACCCTGATCATTGGTGTGAGTTTCATAATGACCACGGCCATAAAACCACTGACTGCAGATTTTTGCAAAGTGAGGTCGATCATCTATTGAAACAAGGATATCTTACTGAATTGTTCAGTGAGAAAGGCAAGGAAGCTTACATGAAAAACAGGCAGGTGCCCCCAAAATCACCATCCCCCAAAAAAACCGTCAACGTAATAAGTGGGGGAGAAGACATCAATGGTATATCATATACTGCAGCTAACAAAATTTCCAAAGTGACAATTACCCAAGGGAAATGAGTGCGGCAGGTTTTAGAGGAAGACAACATTACATTCAATTATGCAGATGCAGATGGCGTATTAACCCCTCATAATGATGCACTAGTAATATCTTTAATTGTACACGATACTAATGTGAAACAAGTTTTGATTGATCCAGGTAGTTCTGTGAACATTATTTTACTAAGAGTGTTACGCGAAATGCATGCTGAAGATAAAGTAATACTAAAGGCGCATACTCTATCTGGATTTGATTCTAGTGTTGTGACAAAAGGACAGGTAACACTTACCACATTCGCTGAAGGAGTTGTCAAAGATACAAAATTTCAGATAATAGATATGGAGATGGCTTACAACATGATCCTTGGGAGACCGTGGATCCACAAAATGGATGCTGTTCTATCAACCCTACATCAAGTTATTAAATTTCCATCGCCTTAGGGAATTTATCAAATTTGTGGAGATCAACATACAGCCAGGGTTATTAACTCTGTGGCAAATACAAGTACGATAAATAAAGGTAAATAGCAATCACAGAAGCCAGTTGACGATATCACAACACAAACCTCAACTGAACAGGGACGGACAGATGTAGACTCAAGGCCTGACATAATTCAAGAGCCAGAAGAAAATGAAAATATCAAAACAACAATAGAGGAGTTAGAACCTATAGTATTATTTGCTCAATGGCCTGATAAGAAAGTCTATGTTGGAGCCAATCTTAGTCAAGGTATGAAAGGGTAAGTTAATTGAATTTTTAAAGTCTAACGTGGATTGTTTTGCTTGGTCTCATTCTGACATGACCGAGATACCACCGGAGGTGATGACTCATAAACTAAATGAAGATTCATCATACCCCCTGTCAAGCAAAAGAAAAGAAAGCAAAGAACTTTCAAGAATCAGGTGATTCAAGAAGAAGTTCAAAAATTGTTAAAAATTGGTTCCATTCATGAGGTAAAGTATCCTAATGGTTAGATAACACTGTTGTGGTCCCAAAGAAGAATGGTAAGTGGCGGGTTTGTGTAGATTACACAGATCTTAATAAAGCCTGTCCAAAAGATTCTTTTTCATTGCCACATATAGACCAATTGATTAATGCAACTGCAGGTCATGAACTATTAAGTTTTTTAGATGCATATTCAGGGTATAATTGATCGAAATGGATCCGGGAGATGAAGAATAAACTTCATTCATAACAGATAGGGGGACTTACTGTTATAAAGTAATGCCCTTTGGTCCAAAAAATGCAGGTGCAACATATCAAAGATTAGTTACCAAAATGTTTCAAGAACATTTAGGTAAGACTATGGAGGTGTATATAGATTATATGCTTGTTAAAACTCAATATTCAAAAGATCACATATCACATTTATCTGACACATTTTCAATTTTGCGCAAATTTAATATGAAATTAAATCCTGAAAAATGTGCATTTGGAGTTGCATCAGGTACGTTTTTGCATTTTCTTTTTTCTAACCGTGGTATTGAAGTAAATCCTACACAGATTAAGGCTATTGAAGAAATCCCTAATGTACTTTCTAGCAAAAAAGAAGTTCAAAGATTAACAGGGAGAATTGCAGCCTTGGGAAGATTCATTTCTGAATCGTTAGAGAAGTGTTTTAAATTCTTCTCAGCACTTAAGAAGCAAGATCATTTTGAATGGAATGAGGAATGTCAACAAGCATTAAGAAATTTGAAAACGTACTTGTCAAATCCACCTGTTCTAGCAAAATAAAAAACTGGGGAGAGATTACTCATTTACCTTGCTGTTTTAGAAGTAGCGGTAAGTGTTGTTTTGGTCCGAGAATAACAAGGTAAACAATCTCCTATCTATTATGTTAGTAAATTGTAACGACCCGACCGGTCGTTTTGAGAAAATAAGCTCCGTTCAGCGACATAAGGTCAGGAACAACTTTGGAATACGAGCATTGACTTGCGTGCATGGTGGAATTCAGCTTTCGGATGGTTCAGAGTCAAATTGGAAGAAAGAATCTAGTTTTGGAAGTTAGAACGGTGAAAAGTTAACCGGAATTGGACTTTTGGGTAAATGCCTTAGAATGGGCCATGGATGATCTCAACAGCTTTGTATGGTGATTTTAGACTTAAGCGCGCGTCAGGATTTAGATTTGGAGGTCCGTAGAGTGAATTGAGGCATTTAGGCGAAAGTTGAAGTTGGAAAATGAAGAAGCTTGACCCACAGTTGACTTTTGAGATATCTGGGTCAGAAAGCGATTTCGAGAGTTGGAGCAGCTCCGTTATGTTATTTTGGACTTGTCTGCAAAATTTAGCATCATTCCAAGTTGAATTTTTAGGTTCCGACATGAGATTCGTTATTTGAATATTTGGAAGTTCTTAAGCTTGATTTTTGGGTTGATTCGTCGCTTTGATGTTGTGTTATGTGATTTGGAACTTTGAGCGAGTACGTATGAGGTTATATGACTAGTGTGTGAATAGACGGGATTCCAGGAGCCTCGGGATGAATTCGGACGGTTGTCGGAAGGTTTTTGGAGTTGAAAGGTTGCTGAAGATTTACTGGTACCTGTCATAACCACACCTGCGGTTTGGGTTCTGCAGGTGCGGAGCCGTAGAAGCGGCTGTGTTGTCGCAGATACGGCCAGGGACGAATTTTGGAAACTGCAGAAGCGGTGTAAGAACCGCAAAAGCGGAACCATTGGAGCAGTATTTTATCCGCAGATGCGGAATCTGGCCACTTAAGGGAAAAGCCGCAGAAGTGGCTCATTTGTCCGAAGAAGCGAGACCACAGGTGCGGTCCCTTGACTGTAGAAGCGGATATCACTGGTCTGAAATATCAAATTCAAGGGTTTAATTTCAAAAGTTAGAAAAATTAAATTGGAGCTCGGGAGAGGGAGATTTGAGAGGGTTTTGAAGAGGAAATCACTGGGTAATGTTTCTTTAATCCTTTCTACTCATATTTCATTAATCTATATTAATCTTTTCATTTAAATTCGATTTGGGGATTTAAAAATTGGAAAAATTGGAAGAAACTTCATAGACCAAGTTATTGGGTTTTGAGTGGGTGTTTGACCTCCGATTTGGGAGATTTATATATGGTTAGACTAGTGAGAGTACGAGGGTTCTGAAAATGTTAAATTCATCTGATTTTGTCTTGAGGGGCATTTTGGTTATTTTACCTAATTTTGCGCTCTAGCTTTGAGTTAAATAGTAGAATCAGTTGCTTGCGATGTTATTTACAATTTTTGATTTAATTGAATAGATTTGGGCCATTCGGAGTCGAGTACTCGTGGCAAGAACGTGGTTTCTAGTTTATTTTAGCCAGTTTGAGGTAAGTATCTTGCCTAACCTTGTGTGGGGGACTTCCCCTTAGGATTCGAGTCTTCTTTGTTAGTTGTATTCCTTGTACGCGAGGTGGCGAGTGCGTGCTCGGATTTATTTATGGAAAATTGTCCCTTTTAGGTTCTTAGACCCTTGAAATCACTGAATATGAGGTTGTTCTTAACACAATTGAGTTCCCTATTGTTAGTTTCACCTCTACATGTATTACTTGGAATTTATTTGCCCTTTTGGTGTATTCTTGTTGCCAAATTGCCTTTTACCCGTTTAACTGTGGACATTTACCCTTCTACAGTCATATTATCATTCCTAAATGCTTGTACTTATTTGGAAAACATTATTTCTATCTCTTGTGCAACTAATTGGTCTTAATTGGAAAGAAGTTAGATATCATGTGTTTATGTAACATCTTCCTTAATTGCAATTATTCGTTTCATGTTATCTTCCTTGTTGTTTAACTGAGTATTTATGAAATCGTTGTTTCGTATTATTTCTTCCTTGCTGAGTTTTTCTTATTGCGCTTAATGTTTCTCTGTTACGGTTATTCCTTGTAAGTTAGTTGTACCATCTTTTGGTGAACAGAAATACCTGAGTCGATTCCTTTGCTTGTTCCTGTATATATTGTCATTTATTGTGCTGTACTTGAGACTGTGATGCACGAGGTTTCTGCCGTGCGGTTGTTGATACTGTGATGCACGAGGTTTTTGCCGTGCGGTTATTGGTACTGTGATGCACGAGGTCTCTGCCGTGCGGTTGTTGTTGAGGGGTTGCACGAGTTCTTTGCCGCACTATTGTTGTTATTGATAGTTACACATGCGGCATAATAAGGCGGGATATGTTATATGCTTATGTGTGGGTTGCACATGTGGCAGAACATGGTGGGAACATTATGATACACGTGTGGCTAAATAAGGCGATACTTGTTATATTATCATTGCACACGTGGTGGAATAAGGTTGGCTATGTTAGGGGTTGATTGTAATGAATTGTGACGACTTGTGGAGGAATTCCTATTTCTTTATTATTGTGATTATGGGTTGCTTACCTGTATGAGCTTTGTCGCTCGGAAGTTGTGAGGAAAAATCGTACGTGCGGTCCATTCTCCCATTTTTGTTACTAGTTATCAGAATTCTTGTTAGAACACTTGCACAAGCATACACGTAATTGAATATTCCTGTTAGAGGTAAATTGCTCCTGTTTTTCTAAGGAGGGAGGTACACCCTCGATTATACATTATATATGTGAGAGTGGCCATAGTTAGCCGGTTAGTGGTCAGCATGACTGAGAGACTGATGGGGCATGGAATGCCAAGTGTTAGATTTCAGATGTTGGGTTTTGTGAGTTGTGGTTTGTCCGAGACTTGGTGAAGTTGTGGAAAGAGTGAATAAGACCTTATGTGAACATCATTGTAGGATATGAGTTATGGACTTGTTTTTCCCTTGCAGTGTTGTGACCATAGGATTTGGATTGTGATTATCGTCGTTATGCATCGTCATTTATTATTTTCTCGTTGTTACTTGTTGTTCCTTTCCCTTATTATGAATTGTAGCATTATTGGTTATTTCGTGCAGTCATTGCATATTTTTATATCATTTTTGTTATTCCTATGATTATACTGCTTATTGACCAGTAGGTGTCTCGACTGTTCCTCATCACTGTTCTACCGAGGTTAGTCTTGATACTTACTGGGAACCGCCGTTATGTGCTCATGCTACTCTTCTGCACATTTTTGTTGTGCAGATACATGTACCCCCACTCAGTTCTGTCAGCCCTGGAAGGAGGCGTATCAGTAGAGACTTCGAGGCATATCTGCTACGTCCGCAGACCGAGGAGTCCCTTTCCAGCTTTCTGTAATAAGTATAGTTTCTTTCAGTATTTCTCCTTGTATAGACATTCTTGAGTCAGAGCCTCTTATGTATCCCTTAGCTTGTGATTTGTGAGATTCTGGGTTTTGGGAATTTTGTTAGTTTCGAGAGTTCTTATTGTATGTGCCAGGAGGCACCTTAAACACTAATCTATTTTAATAGTTCCGTTATAATTAATTCTTCCGCAATTTTGTTTATATTCCGCATTATTAGGCTTACCTAGTCGTAGGGATTAGGTGCCGTCATGACATGTTCATGGAGGGCGAATTAGGGTCGTGACAAGTTGGTATCAGAGCTCTAGGTTCATAGGAGTCACAGATCACAAGCTGGTTTATTAGAGTCTCGTAGATCGGTACGGAGACATCTATACTTATCTGCGAGAGGCTATGTAACTGTTAGGAATATTCCACTTCATTTGATTTCCCAATCGTGCGAGATTTTGACATCCACAATCCTAAAACTCTGTCTTCTACTCTCTCACAGATGGTGAGGACACGTACTACCCGAGGTGATCAGGCATCCGCGCCCCTTGCCGCAGCCGTCGGAGGTCGGGGCCGGGGTAGAGTTCGAGGACGCGCACGTGGTACAGCGAGAGAACCTGCGCGAGCAGCCGCCGAGGTACCATAAGCAGATCCAGCCGGATTCCAGGCATTTGACATGCCTACAACTACTGCTACTCCAGCCCTTCAGGAGACTTTGGCGCAGTTCATGAGTATGTACACCACTTTGGCTCAGGCAGGATTGCTTTCCCTTGCTGCAGCCACATCCCAGACTGGGGGAGGAGCACAGACTCCCGCCGACCGCACCCCTGAGCAGCGAGCGCATGTTGAGCAGGTCCCTGAGATTTTTCCTGCACCCTGTAGCACCAGTTCAGCCCGAGGGCATGGCAGCGACTTCCGTGCAGGAGCAGATGAGACTTGAGAGGTTCAAGAAGTATGATCCTCTGGTATTCAGTGGATTAGCATTAGACGATGCCTTAGGTTTTCTTGATGAGTGTCACCGTATTCTCTGTACTATGGGTATATCTGGATCGAGCGGGACTTCTTTCACTACTTTCCAGCTTCGAGGAGCCGCCTATGATTGGTAGCGCACCTATGAGTTAGACAGCCCAGGCGAAGTAGCTTCACTGACTTGGACCCAGTTTTCAGATATGTTCCAGAGAGAGTTTGTTCCTCGGAGCCTTAAGGATGCATGGCACGCGAAGTTTGAGCATTTGCACCAGGGTGTTATGACTGTCTCGGAGTATGCTGTCTGTTACACCAGTTTGGCTAGACATGCCCCAGCCTTGGTTTCTACTATTCGCGAGAAGGTTTGCCGGTTCATTGAGGGGCTTATTCCCAGCATTAGGTTTATTATGGCTCGTGAGTTAGAGATGGATATTCCATATCAGCAGGTGGTGAACATTGCTAGGAGGATAGAGGGTATGCATGCTAGAGAGAGAGGGCAGACAGGGTTATGAGAAAGAGAGCAGACAATATCAGGAGAGAGAGTTTGAGGAGGCGAGGAGGCCTCATTGACTGGTGAGATATACTGGTCCTTATTTTGGAGGAAGGGTGCGTCATGGTAGATATTTTGTGGGTCAGCTAGTTCAGTTCGCGCTTCGGGCTATGCATGGTGATTCGGGTGCTCATGGTTCTCGGAGTACCCGTATCACACAGTTCCCACCGCCTCGTCGGCAGAGAGGGTGCTTTGAGTGTGGAGATACTAGCCACGTGGTGAGAGATTGTCCCAGACTTCGGACCGATATGTCAAAGCGAGGTATTCAGGCAGGTAGAGGGCACCTAAGAGGGGGAGACCCGGCTCGTTGATGTGTTTCATATAGTAGGTTTGAGGCCGGTGCGCCAGCTAATGTCATTCAGGTACGAGTTCAATTTGTTATAGAGGGCCACTATCTGTAGTTTATCACAGTTCTGCTTGTTGGGGTGAGTTCCCTTATCTGTTGTCCCATTTATGGGTGCATTTCATGATTTGCACTTTGCTTATGTGATTATCCTGTTGGGAGGCTCTATGAGTGATAGTCGTGTCTACCGTCCGTTTCTAGCTGTCGTCAAGAGTTATGAGGCTAGTAGTAAATTCATGTTGTCTGTTTCGGTAGGTGTGATGTGATCTCTGAGTATTCTTGGTTACGAGCTGTGATTTCTATGCTCCACCGATGTGGGAGCCAGGTTATATTGTAATTTGTAGGCGGAGTTGATATAGTAAGAGTATCTAGATGGGTCGATGTGTACCCTACCTGTGATTCAGTGTTGAGGGCGGGACCCTCGTGATTTCAAGTGATTTGATATGTTTAGGCCGGGCTGTGTACTGCGGTGAGAGTTATATTAGTATAAGATCCTTGTGAGTCCTTTATATGCTTCCATCCTTTCTTGTTAGATGACTTTGTAGATTTGTGTTTTAGAAGGATTTGTGCTAGTTGATTTTTTTGTTAGTTCCCTTATGTGTCTTCCTTTCCCATATTCATTCATTTTCGTTCTATGCTTCTTGTGTTTTAGTTTGTGGGGTGTGTACCCGTTGGTGTTGGCTGAGATTTGGTTATTCGGGTGTTTCGTTATGTGGTTTTCATGGTTATTGTATCAGCACCAGTGTTGTGGAGGTTTGAAAGGAGTTTCCTAATGAATATGAGGCTTATGGTCGGCTCGGATTTGATCTCAGGCGAGTATTGCTATCAGAAATGTTATTGTGGGCCTATGTGTGGTGTGTCATGTTGTGTGGTTGTACCCTATGTGTGTTAGCTTGTATTGAAATAGCTGGTTGAGACTGATACCGGATATGGATTTAGAATCGGGTCTTTTAGAAATGGATGGAAGGTGAAAATTCTGGTTTGAAGGATTATTGGCATTGCTAGAAAGGCTAAATTTCAGTTGAGGTGGTGCCATCATGCTTAAGTGGAATGGGGTGACATGGGATCACCCGCGGGTGTATGTAGGAAGTGCGCACTCAGTGACTTGAGGACTTCGAGGTGAATCTTAGCACGTTCGAGGACGAACGTTGGTTTTAAGAGGGAGAGGATGTAACGACCCGACCGATCGTTTTGAGAAAATAAGCTTCGTTCAGCGACATAAGGTCAGGAACAACTTTGGAATGCGAGCATTGACTTGCGTGCATGGTGGAATTCAGCTTTTGGATGGTTCAGAGTCAAATTGGAAGAAAGAATCTAGTTTTGGAAGTTAGAACGGTGAAAAGTTGACCGGAATTGGACTTTTGGGTAAATGCCTTGGAATGGGCCATGGATGAAACAGCTTTGTATGGTGATTTTGGACTTAGGCGCGCGTCCGGATTCAGATTTGGAGGTCCGTAGAGTGAATTGAGGCATTTAGGCGAAAGTTGAAGTTTGAAAATGAAAAAGTTTGACCCAAAGTTGACTTTTGGGATATCGTGGTCGGAAAGCGATTCTGAGAGTTGGAGCAGCTCCGTTATGTTATTTTGGACTTGTCTGCAAAATTTGGCATCATTCCAAGTTGAATTGATAAGTTCCGGTATGAGATTCGTTATTTGAAGATTTGGAAGTTCTTAAGCTTTATTTTTGGGTTGATTCGTTGTTTCAATGTTGTGTTATGTGATTTTGAACTTTGAGCGAGTCCGTATGAGGTTATATGACTTGTGTGTGAGATTAGACGGGATTCCGGGAGCCTCGGGATGAATTCGGACGGTTGTCGGAAGGTTTTTGGAATTGAAAGGTTGCTGAAGATTTGCTAGTACCTATCATAACCGCACCTGCGGTTTGGGTTCCGCAGGTGCGGAGCCGCAGAAATGGCTGTGTCATCGCAGATGCGGCCAGGGACGGATTTTTGGAAACCGCAGAAGCAGTGTGAGAACCGCATAAGCGGAACTGCTGGAGCGGTATTTTATCCGCAGATGCGTAATCTGGACACTTAAGGGAAAAGCCACAGTAGCGGCTCATTTGTCCGCAGAAGTAGGACTGCAGGTGCGGTCCCTTGACCGCAGAAGCGGATATCACTAGTCTGAAATATCAAATTCAATGGTTTAATTTCAAAAGATAGAAAAATCAAATTGGAGCTCGGGAGAGGGCGATTTTGAGAGGGTTTTGAAGAGGAAATCATTGGGTAACGTTTATTTAATCCTTTCTAGTCATATTCCATCAATATATAGTTAATTTTGTCATTTAAATTCAATTTGGGGATTTAAAAATGGAAAAATTGGAAGAAACTTCATAGACCAAATTATTGTGTTTTGAGTGGGTGTTTGACCTCCAATTTGAGAGATATTTATATGGTTAGACTCGTGAGAGTACGAGGGTTCTGAAAATGTTAAATTCATCTAATTCCGAGACGTTGGCCTGAGGGGTGTTTTGGTCATTTTACCGAATTTCGCGCTCTAGCTTTGAATTAAATAGTAGAATCAGTTGCTTGAGATATTATTTACAATGTGTGATTTAATTGAATAGATTTAGGCCATTTGGAGTCAAGTACTCATGGCAAGAACGTGGTTGCTAGTTTATTTTAGCCGGTTTGAGGTAAGTATCTTGCCTAACCTTGTGTGGGGGACTTCCCCATAGGATTCAACTCTTCTTTGTTAATTGTATTCCTTGTACGCGAGGTGACGAGTGCGTGCTCGGATTTATTTGTGGAAAATTGTCCCTTTTAGGTTCTTAGACCCTTGAAATCACCGAATATGAGGTTGTTCTTAACACGATTGAGTTCCCTGTTGTTAGTTTCACCTCTACATGTCTTACTTGGAATTTATTTGCCCTTCTGGTGTATTCTTGTTGCCAAATTGCCTTTTACCTAATTAACTGTGGACATTTACCCTTCTAAAATCACATTATCATTCCTAACTGGTTGTACTTATTTGGAAAACATTATTTCTATCTCTTGTGCAATTAATTGGTTTTAATTGGAAAGAAGTTAGATATCCTGTGTTTAGGTAACATCTTCCTTAATTGTAATTATTCGTTTCATGTTATCTTCTTTGTTGTTGAACTGAGTATTTATGGAATCGTTGTTTCGTATTATTTCTTCCTTGTTGAGTTGTTCTTATTGCGCTTAGTATTTATCTGTTACGGTTATTCCTTGTATGTTAGTTGTACCATCTTTTGGTGAGCAGA
Organism: Nicotiana glauca; assembly: GCA_026770625.1. Taxonomy (NCBI): domain Eukaryota; kingdom Viridiplantae; phylum Streptophyta; class Magnoliopsida; order Solanales; family Solanaceae; genus Nicotiana; species Nicotiana glauca. Next base: position 81,303 of record MU711420.1, on the reverse strand, counting down.
AATACCTGAGTTGATTCCCTTGCTTGTTCCTGTATATATTGTCATTTATTGTGATGTACTTGAGACTATGATGCATGAGGTTTCTGCTGTGCGGTTGTCGATACTGTGATGCACGAGGTTTCTGCTATGCGGTTATTGGTACTGTGATGCACGAGGTCTCTGCCGTGCGATTGTTGTTAAGGGGCTGCACGAGGTCTTTGCCGTGCTATTGTTGTTATTGATGTTTTGCACATGTCGCATAATAAAGCGGGATATGTTATATGCTTATGTGTGGGTTGCGCATGTGGCGGAATAAGGTGGGAACATTGTGATGCACGTGTGGCGAAATAAGGCGGTACTTATTATATTATCATTGCACACGTGGCGGAATTAGGTGGGCTATGTCAGGGGTTGATTGTAATGAATTGTGACGACCTGTGGAGGCATTTCTATTTCGTTATTATTGTGATTGTGGGTTGCTTACCTGTATGATCTTTGTCGCTCGAAAGTTGTGAGGAAACATCGTACGTGCGGTCCATTCTCCCCTTCATGTTACTAGTTGTCAGAATTCTTGTTAGAACACTTGCACAAGCATACACCTAGTTGAATATTCCCGTTAGAGGTAAATTGCTCCTGTTTTTTTCTAAGGAGGGAGGTACACCCTCGATTATCCATTATATATGTGAGAGTGGCCATAGTTAGCCGGTTAGTGGTCAGCATGACCGAGAGACTGATGGGGCATGGGATGCCAAGTGTTACATTTTAGATGTTGGGTTTTGTGAGTTGTGGTTTGTCCGAGGCTTGGTGAAGTTGTGGAAAGATTGAATAAGACCTTATGTGAACATCATTGTAGGATATGAGTTACGGACTTGTTTTTTTTCCTTGCGGTGTTGTGACCTTAGGATTTGGATTGTGATTGTCGTCATTATGCATGTTCATTTATTATTTTCTCGTTGTTGTTTGTTGTTCCTTTCCCTTATTATGAATTGTAGCATTATTGGTTATTTCGTGCAGTCATTACATATTTTTATATCATTTCCATTATTCCTATGATTATATTGCTTATTGACCGGTAGGTGTCTCGACTGTTCCTCGTCACTACTCCACCGAGGTTAGTCTTGATACTTACTGGGCACCGCCGTGGTGTGCTCATGCTACTCTTCTGCACATTTTTGTTGTGCAGATACAGGTACCCCCACTTAGTTCTGTCAGCCCTGGAAGGAGGCGTATCAGTAGAGACTTCGAGGTATATCTGCTACGTCCGCAGACCGAGGAGTCCCTTTCCAGCTTTCTGTGATAAGTATAGTTTCTTTTAGTATTTCTCCTTGTATAGACATTCTTGAGTCAGAGCCTCTTATGTATCCATTAGCTTGTGATTTGTGAGATTCCGGGTTTTGGGAATTTTTGTTAGTTTCGAGAGTTGTTATTGTTTGTGCCAGGCGACACCTTAAACACTGATCTAGTTTACTAGTTCTGTTATAATTAATTATTCCGCAATTTTGTTTATGTTCCGCATTGTTAGGCTTACCTAGTCGTAGGGACTAGGTACCGCCACGACATGTTCATGGAGGGCGAACTGGGTTCGTGACATAAATCTTTGTTAGATGCGGAGACACGGTATCCTCAGTTGGAAAAACTTGCACTTGCATTAATCATGGCATCTAGGAAGTTAAGACCTTACTTTCAGTGTCATCCTGTTGTTGTAGTAACTACTTACCCTTTGCGTAATATATTGCATAAGCATGAGTTATCAGGTAGGTTGGCTAAATGGGCTATAGAATTAAGCGAATACGAAATCACATACCAACCTAGAACTGCTATAAAATTACAAGTATTAGCTGATTTCATGGCTGATTTTAGCTAGGGGATACTATTAGAAGTAGAAAAAGAGTTACTAGTTTTCAATGGTGCAAACCCAGGGACTTGGACTTTATTTACTGATGGTTCATCTAACGTAAAAAGTGCAGGTTTAGGTATTGTTTTGGTACCACCTACGGGTGAAACCAATAGACATGCTATTAAATGTCACTCCATAACTAACAATGAAGTGGAGTATGAGGCTGTGATTGCAGGTCTTGAATTGGTACGAGAACTTGGTATAAATCAGGTCGTAATCAAAAGTGATTCGCAACTCGTGGTCAATTAAATGCTGGGGACTTACACAGCTAGGGAAGCAAGGATGCAACAGTACCTGGAAAAGGTACGGGAACTGATAAAGCAATTTCAAACCTGGAAAGTCATACAAATACCATGGGATGAAAATGTTGAAGCGGACGCCCTAGCTAATCTCGCATCTGCAGCTGATGTGGCAAGTGATGCAAACACCTCAGTTATACATTTATTTCATTCAGTTCTCGATCATGATAAGAATGAGGTAAATTTTAATAATTTAACTTGGGATTGGAGGAACGAGATTGTTGCTTTTTTGCAGTATGGTACCGTACCTGATGATAAGAGAAAAGCTCATGCAATTCGAAAAAAGGCTGCTCGGTATTGCTTAAAGCAAGGCAATTTATATCGTAAAATGTTTGGTAGACCTTTAGCAAGATGCCTTGGGCACTCACAAACGGAGTAATGAGAGAAATACACAAGGGGTATTACGAAAATCATGTAGGAGGAAGGTCACTAGTAAGAACTTTAATTAGGGCAGGTTATTATTTGCCTAAAATAAAAGAAGAAGCAGAAAGTTACGTGGCTAAATGTGATAAGTGCCAGAGGTATGGTAACAATATGCATAGACCTGCAGGGTTATTACATCCGGTCATTGCACCATGGCCAATTATGAAATGGGGAATGGATATCGTGGTTCCATTACCACAAGCAAAAGGTCAGGTGAAATTTTTGCTCGTGCTTACTGATTATTTTACTAAATGGGTAGAGGCAGGAGCATTTAAAGAGGTACGAGAAAAGGAAGTCAAATATTTTATTTGGCGGAATATCATATGCCGATTTGGTATACCAAAAGAGATCATGTGTGATAATGGCCTTCAATTTATTGGAGCTCAAATCACGGAATTCCTTCAAAGTTGGCAAATTAAAAGGATTACATTTACACCTTATCATCCCGTGGGTAATGGGCAAGCAAAATCAACAAATAAGGTCATTATCAATAATTTAAAGAAGCGATTAGAGGAATCAAAAGGTAACTGGCCTAAAGTGTTACATTGAGTTTTATGGGCATATCACACAACTGCAAAAACGAGCACAGGAGAAACACTATTTTCATTGGTTTATGGAACTGAGGCTTTAATTCCAGTTGAGATAGGAGAACCAAGCACACGATTCACACAGGCAACACAAGAATCTAATGACGAACAGATGCGAGTCAATCTTGATTTACTCGAAGAAAGAAGAGAAGCTGCACTAATAAGAATGGCAGCACAAAAGCAAGTCATAGAACGATATTGCAACCGAAAAGCTCGCCTCCGATTCTTTAAAGTTGGGGACTTCGTGCTAAAAAAGGTTTTTCAATCTGCAAAGGCTGCAATTCGGGTAAATTAAGTACAACATGGGAAGGACCCTATAGAGTTCGTGATATTGGAGGAAAGGGAGCATATGAACTGGAGACAATGGATGGGAAAGTAGTGCCTTCACATTGGAATGTTGTTCATTTGAAGAAATACTATTTCTAAGAAATACCCATGGTCAGGTATCAATATTTTAAATTTTATTTTTGAATTGTTAAAATTTTACTAACGATTTTAGATGATAGGTAAAACGCTAACCCGTACTAAATGATGAGTCACGACCTGTAAGGAAAAATGGAATAAACTAAAATTCCTGGCCCAGGGTTACAATTATTCTGATAGAAATACAAACGGGTTAAGCAATCTTCATCTATAATCGCACCTCCAAGTCCCGTATGTTTTTCCTTTTCAGGAAAAGGACCAAATGAGAGAAACTATCAAGTGCTTGAGGCTTCATACTTCAACGCTCAAACACTTGGGGGACTACATAATATACACGGACATGTGTATAAAGAAGGCAAATAATATTGAGGAAAAATCAAGCCTAAAAGAGTCAAGTGCAGAGTAAAAGTCACGAAGTCACTCATTACAGTCACGACATTCATCATAGTGTTCTTTCCCATGAGAACAATGGAGTCACCTTTCAAACCCTTCCTAATATTTTGGAGCTGAGTGGATCCAATGCACCTTATTAGAGTTAGGGTAAAGGCTGTTTACTAAAACAGGTTATAAGGAAAAACCCCGTATCTACTATTCTTCTTTTGTAAAAATCTGTTACAAGAAAAACAGTTACGAGAAAGTTATAGATGAAATAAATACATTTAAAGTATTATTCAAAACTTGTCAAGGTTCAGAAATAAAAAACTTGTCAAAGTTATCTCAAAGAAACATGTGTGTTCCTATTTCTTTTATTGTATGATAACACCATTATGAAGTTGAGACGTCTTCTTCATTAAGTGTCGAATTATAAAAGGGCCCTCTTTTATAAAACTCATGTTTAAATTACTTAGTCATGAGACAGAAGCATTTTCAAAGAACAAAAATGCAAACTATTCTATAAGTCTTTAAAAATAAAGGCAGGAATAAAACAAACAAAAGTTTAACGATAATAACAAAATTTCTTAGATACTTAAGAACTAATGACTAAATACGAACTTAGTCATAAAATTGTTTATACAAATTGCCCCATAACACACTTGGGGACTTGCGTAATTAAATCAACTCTCAAATGAAACTAAGGGTTTGATTACAATTTCCCAAAAACAAAAACAAAAACAAATCATTCAAATAGAACTGGTCATTGAGAAGATTGTGGAATTGAAATAGGAGTATCAGAAACAACAGTTTCAATACGGTTTCAACTTGGCTTGCAGCAGTTGGCTTGATTGGGCTTGAAAGAGTTGTAGTACCCGTATCAGTTTCAACATTAATGGGAACTTCAAATACGGGAACTTCAACTTCGAGAGCCTCAACCTCGGGAGCTTCAACCTCGGGGGCTTCAATCTCGGGAGCTTCAATCACGGGAGAAGGGAAGTCCTGTGGTTATTGAGCCTTTTCAATGGTTTCATTAATTTTAGCTAATTCTAACTCCAGGTTGAAGTTTTCTTGGCTAGCTTCAACTAAGGTATCACGATGTGAGTTCAGAAAAGCCCAGCTTACCTCAACGGTAGTTTTTTCCTCAAAAAGCTCATAATCTCTTTCCCAAGCAGCAATCTCATTCTTGAGATCTTCATTTTCAGCCAAGGCTGAGTTGTAAGAGGCTTGAAGAGAGGCATGAGAGTTTTCTAAGGCACGTACCTTGTCAGCAGAAACTCGTAGTTCTTCTTGTGCCTCGGTTAAACTTTACACAAGATCTCCATCATAAACTTCTTTTTGGTTCAAAAGAGTCTTCAACTCTCTGTTATCCTCACTTGCCTTAGACAACTATTCTGAGAAGGAGGATTCGAGTCGCTCTTTTTCTTTCTCTGCCTGACTTGAGAAAGCTCCGACAACCGCTAATTTTGAAATTAATTCTCGTACCTGCTGCTCCAGGTTACTCCTGTTCTCTTGCAAATCTTCTATGTTAATTTGTACACTATCAAATTGTTTCCTCCAATTGATTAATTCTAACTGGGAATCGCGAGAACTTTCTCTGATTCACGAGCAACCTTCTCTGAGTCACGTGCCACCTTCTCCAACAAGGTTATTTTGTTCATCAACTCTGTGCCAATAAGATTGGCCTAAAAATGAAAAAGCAAGGGAAATAAGAATCCCAGAGATATAAATTTTTGTAAAGTAAAGAAGAGAAAGAAGGAAAGTACCTTCAGAGTGGCATGCACTATGCCATTCATTAAAGTCAGGCAGCTATGGCTCTCCAGTTTAGCTTTCTCGATTGGGCCAATTAAAGGCTCGAGCCAAACGTCTGCCTGACTTCACTTCTTCAAAAGGCTGTTGTTAGCAAGAACTTTAATGATCACACTTCTCATAGCAACACTTCTACTCGTATAACCCACCTCCGTATGATGAACGATAGGTGGGGGAATTGAAAAAGAAGGAGCGGTGGAAGAAGTAAAAACAACAGAGGGAGGAATAAAAATAGGTGGAGCGGGTAAGGAAGGAATCATAGGCATGGGAGGAGAAGGTAAGGAAGGAATTACAGACACGGGAGTTGAAAATGAAGACAGGGGAAGTTCACCTAAAACAGGTCCTAAATTTCCACTCTCAAAACCACTAACGAAAAGCTGGTTAATACACTCACAGGTGTCCTGAGGGGTGGTATCATCATCAGGAATAATAACTGGGGTATCAACAGGCTCGGTAGGAGAAGGGCGAGGTGAAACCTGAGCTTCGTCATCAAAAATGATGTGCCTTCTAGCTCGAGGTCTCGTTACTAAGGAACCCCCTTCCTCCTCATCTTCGGAGTCTTCTTCTTCAGTAGCCTTCCTTTTTGCAGAAGAAGAACCCAAGACTATTTCTCAGTCTCTATCTAAAGAAATACGGGGTCTCAGAGAGATGCGGGTTCCCGAAGAGACACGAGAGGACGCCACTACTTCAGCAGTAACTCCTCGAATAGAAAATCCTGATAAAAAGAAGGATAAAAATTATAAGAACAAAGGAGCATGTTTATATACGTGAAAGATAAAATAGAAACTCTTACCATGAGTTTTTACTTTCCAACCGTGACAACTAGAAAGTTTTTACCAAGACCTACCCTCCATTGGTGCGGTCTTCAGTAACTTATCTACCCAACCACGGAAATTGGGAACGTTCTCTACAACTCCCATTGCTGCTAAAAAGAAGAGGAAAGTAAAATTAGAGAAATTGAAAAATTTGAAAGAAAAAGGCACGAAAAGAATAAAAAATTTACGTGTAAAATTCCACTTCTCAGGGAAAGGAATATTTTCTTCACCCACTAAACCAGCAGTGGGGGCATCAACAAATCGGACATACCAGCCACGGTCCTTGTCATCTTCTGGGCTCACCAAATACCTCTTACTCCTGGCTACTAGGGTAAAAATGCCGTTACGAAAAAGCCTAGGGGAGTAGAAGTGAATTAGGTGAGGGAAAGTAAAGACAATATCTGCCATGTTGGTCAGGTGCCTCAAACAGGCAATAACCCTCCATACAATTAGGCCAATTTGACCCAAGCAGACATTGAAGAAGCTGCAAAAATCAAGAATCACTGGCTCAATGACTGGTTTAAATCCAAGAGTAAAAGGATATGTATAAATAAAAGAGAACCCAATTATATACGAAGCGATTCTCTGATTTGGATTAGAGATTATAATGGGGAAATCATCACTCCAGTAGCAATCTTTACGAACTATAGGAGTTAAAACTTCTGTAATTTGAGTGGGGTAAATATCAACACGATTTAAACCAGAAACTTGGCTTCTAAGAGATTGCCTAGCATGATGAAAAGATAAATAATTAGGGACTATTTCCTCTACCAAAAGATCACGTAGTGGTTCAGAGGGTTCTTTACCCGTAGAAGAAGATTTTTGAGTAAAGGAACCTCCAGTTATAGAGGAAGGACCAGAACTAGGAGAAGGCACAGATGAACCACCACCACAGGTGGATCCTAAGCTACGAAGCCTACCTCCCCTTCTATGTCTAACGGCGCATTGGGGAAGGTATCTAAATTCGGAACTCTCCTAGGGTTAGGGTTTGGTGAAGACATGGTAAAGAAGAAGAAGTGAACAGAGACTTGCAGAGTTAAAATGTTCAATAAAGTTTTATGTGGTAAAAAAAACAAAAGGAAAAATTATATTTATACTGATGGGCAACCGCCAAAAGTGAAAATGCAGTAATGGAAGGATCATAATAATTGTAACTGGGTACTTCGTGAATAGTGGAGCTGTAAAAAAGCCTTGAAAAGGGGTGCAAATTGCAGAGTTAATAAGGAAGTGACATGTGTGAAGAGCATTAAATAGAAGTGACTATTGAAGCGTCAGTCTTGTCATAGCATTAATGGTGACAAAAATTCTGCTTTAATAAAATCCACTTCCCAAAAATTCAATTGAAGAATAAATGAAAAGTGGGGGGACTATCTGTATTGGGAAAAATTGTATTTATATATATAAGTGACGTGTCAGGACACGTGGACTGGTCAAATGGTCAAAGAAATACAATTAGCCAAGAGGCATAAGTGGAAACAGGCACGGGCAAGGCAGAGAAACAAGCACGGATATCGTACCTATTTAAATCATTTGTACTCGAAGATGAAGGAATGAACCTGACAGTAGGAAGAGATACAGATACGGCATTTAATAGGCATTAAATGTGGAATACGTTAGAGAATTTGTATTGAATGTAATGATTATGTAACGTAGTATTCAATGTCTTTAATTACTCATAATTGCCTCATTATGATATGAACAAAACGCATATCTCCAAGGTATCTATAAAAGGAGATATATGATCAATTGTAAGGACAAAGAAAACTATTGGAATATACTGTGATTTACTTGTTTTTCTCTTGATTATGCTCTTGCTGTCTAAATTACTATTTCTCATACATTTTCCTGATTATCAGTAACCCGTATTCTTCTAAATTCTATCTTTGACTAAAATTCTATTTTTTGGTTAAACAATAGGTTAATCCTAATAATTACTCTAATTGTTATTTATTGAAAAATATAGAATGCTAGATGTGCTGTTACATATGGAGATGCTAAAACTTTTGTGTCCAGGCTTTACTATCAAGTTACATCACACATGCGATGGTCTATTTCCACGACTTGTATGAGAGAATGGGGCAATAGGTGGGAAGTTATTACTTATTGAACATGTGAATGATCTATCTTCCCAAATACAGCCTTCTGGTAAGATGGGAAAAGCCTGCCTTCAATGTTGTAAAGCTAAACCCTGATGGGAGAAAAAATAGGGAATGTAGTATTGGGGCAAGTGGTGTTATCAGAGATTCTAATGGTTACTTGATTATGCCTTTTACGCGACCTTTGGGAAGAGGTAGCAGTAATGAAGCGGAGGCTATAGCCCCATTGATAGGTGTCAATTGGTGTATCAGTAAAGGTTATCATAATCTTATTCTGGAATCTGATTCTCTAGTGTTGATCAATATGCTCAAATGGGAATATAGGATACTTGGCAAATGAAGGACACAATCGAGATGATCAAACAACGGCTATCACATTGTAACTGCACCATCCAACAATATTTTTAGAGATGCAAAACAAGTTGTAGATGCTCTGGCCAAATGGAGTATTGAACACGGAGAAAGCTTTATATACGAATTCAAAAAATCTTCTAAAACAAGCTACTTGCCCATTTTCTGGATAAGGCTCAAGTGGTTTCGATAAGGCATAAACTAAAGAAGAACAAGTTTACTTGAATGTGTTGTTCCACTATGTTTTTGCTGTTGGGAATAAATCCCCACAGTAATAATATTCATGATAATAAAGGCGGAATAATGATATAGCAGTGAGATACGGTAATAAACAAGAATAAAAGAGTGACAATGACACCAAGATTCTTACGTGGAAAACCCTTCTGAATAAGGGGAAAAAACCACGATCCCGAGAGGAGCAACTGATATCACTATAGTAAGGAATTTTACACTTTGTAGGCCTGAGTAAAATACTACAAATACCACTACAACACTCAAAAGAAATAACCCTCTTTTGATATTCCACCTCACTACAATATCGCTCACACTCTCTATTTTCCTCACAGACTATTTTTTTCATACCCTGTCTATGATGCCTTACTCTTTCTTTCTCTCTTTGTTGGTGTTTTTGAAGAAGTGAGAGAACTCCTCCTTTTATAGGAGAAAGTACTTGGGCTCCAAGTTGCAAAAGAAAAAATAGAAAACCTTGGTAAATATTCTCCACCTTTCGTTCCATTCTTTGGCTCCAAGAAAGGTTATCAACCAAGCCTTTATTTTATAGGAACATGCCTATAATCTTTACTTCAATTTTTTCTTTTTTACTTATTAAATGGGTATGGACCCTACAAATCTCCGCTTCCAGACCCATTCACCGAAAGGATATAATATCGGGTTTCTAGTTTAAATGCATACCGACAAGTTCTTCGCATAGCTCGAACTTGTCTCTTGGTACCACCTGGGTCAGCATATCCGAAAGATTCTCACTTGTATGGATCTTCTTGACCTGCATAGATTCATCCTCTATCTTTTCTCGAATCCAGTGATATCTCATGTCGATATGCTTTGTCCTTTCATGATACATGGTGTTTTTGCTAAAGTCTATTGCACTTTGACTGTCGCGATAGACTGTATATACCTTCTGGTGCAATCCAAGTTCTTAAAGAAACCATTTTAGCCATACCATCTCCTTGCCAACTTCAGTAGCGGCAATATACTCTGCTTCAGTTGTAGAGAGTGCGACACACTTCTATAACTTCGACTGCCAGAAGATAGCTCCCCCTGAAAAAGTGAACATGTATCCAGTAGTAGATTTACGATTATCAAGATCATCAGCATCCGTGTAGCCTTTCAAGATTGGATCATATCCACCAAAACACAAGCAATCTCCTGTGGTACCTCTTAGGTATGACTGCTTCCCAATGTTCTTTTTCAGGATTTTCAAGGAACCTGCTAACAACACCAATGGCATGAGCAATATCAGGTCTGGTGCATACCATTGCATACATCAAGCTTCCGACTGCTGAAGAATAAGGAACTCTAGCCATGTTCCCTTTCTCCTCGACACATCTTCTTGCTCAACTTCAAATGACTATCAAGAGGTGTGCTGACTGGCTTAGCATTCTTCATGTTGAAGCGTTCTAGTGCACATTTAATGTACTTCTCCTAAGACAGCCACAACTTTCTGCTTGTTCGCTCTCGAACAATCTTTATTCCCAGAATTAGTTGTGCTGGGCCTAAGTCCTTCATGTCAAAGGACTTAGATAAGTCTCCCTTCAACTTTGCAATCAGCTCTTTATCTTGTCCTACAATCAACATGCCATCCACATACAACAATAATATAATAAAGTTGTTATCAGAAAATCTTTTGAAGTATACACATGGATCAGAATATGTCTTTATGTAAGTTTGACTTTTCATGAATGAGTCAAACTTCTTGTACCACTGCCTTGGTGCCTTCTTCAACCCATAAAGACTCTTATTCAGTTTGCACACCATGTGTATCCTTTCAACTACTTCAAATCCTTCTGGCTGCTCTATATAGATCTCCTCTTCCAAATCTCCATGAAGAAATGCAGTTTTCACATCCAACTACTCTACTTCAAGATCTAGGCTAGCTGCTAAGCTCAAGATTGTATGAATAGAAGTCATTTTGACAACAGGTGAGAAAATTTCGTCAAAATCAATACCTTTCTTCTGTTCGAAGCCTTTAACCACCAATCGAGCTTTGTATCTAACCAGTTTGCCATTTCCATCTTTCTTGAGTTTAAAGACCCATTTACATTTGAGTGGTCTTTTACCTTTTGGAAGTTCAACCAGCTTGTATGTGCCATTTTTCTATAGAGATTCCATCTCATCTTGCATAGCTTTCATCCACTGGTTCTTTTCTGGATGGGACAGTACCTCCTTAAGATATTTTGGCTCCCCCTCATCACTGATGAGGACATACTCCGTGAAAGGGTACCTGCATGACTCTACTCTTGGCCTCTCTGATCTCCTCAGAGGTTGAGGTTTTTCTTCTTCCAGAGTGGGATACTCCACTTGCTCGACATCAACATCAAGTTGCTCCGCCTGCTCAGTAACCTCACCAGGTTGCTCTCTCTGCTCGGTGTTGATACCTAATTTTTTCCTATGTATTTTTTTTATATACTCAAAATACTTTCAAAATAACCAATACATGCATATATAAGCACACCCAAGTGTTTTGGTACTTTTCCTAATTTTTATGGATTTTTAAATCAAGTTATTGTCCATTTTAGCGGTACAAAAATCAGTAATTATTCCAAAACTATCAATTTTGGTGAATAATCTATTTTATTCCCCTGTTTGTATCAAAATATAGTTGAGGTAATTTTTGTATATTTTTACAAATTTATTTGGTATCTAAAAGACTAAATTGCATGTCATTGCAATTATAGCCTATTTTAAGATTAATAACATTTTATAGTTGTAAAATTGGTTCCAATATTTTTTCGATTAATATTGATATATTATTAATTGGACCAATGCTTTTAATTTACTTTTTAAAATCATTATTACTATTTTTATAAAATAAAAAGGGAAAACTGGCTATTTAACATTTAGCCCCATTCATTTCAATTACAACATATTTTCCATTTCAATTGTAACCCTTAAATTGACCCAATTCTACCCCAATTTCATTTTTTAACCCAACCACGACCCAATTTTAAATGACCCAACCCGTTCCCCACCTACCACTTAAATCTAGACCGTTGATCACTCAAGATCAACGGTCAAAATTGGCCCTTTCCTTTTTAACCCCTAAATGACTACTCAATCCCCCTCATTCTCACCTGACCCGCCGCCTTGAAACCCTTCGTATCTCAAAAATGCTCTCGAGCTCTCCGAAACCCTAGTCGTCTTCTACCCTCTTCAACCACCATTTCACCGGAATCCATGGCTTCTCAGGCCATGAATGGTCTACACTCACCCCCTTCCACCATTAGAGCATGGGTGTTCAAGGTTTTGAAGCATGACCTCGACGGTTCTCTTTCAGACCTTCTCAAATCTTCAGTTCTATGGCTACTCCGGCCTGTTCCGGCATACCCAAAGCGTTAGAAGCCTTTTCTGACCTCTTCGACTCAAGATCGGACCTTCTTCCAAAGCCTTTCTCGCTTCTAGGGTTTCTCCAAAACCCTAAGTTGTTCAAGGTTTTTTTTCTCTATTTATTTTCTTAGATCTATGGTATAATTGTGTTCTACTGGTCTTCTAAAGTGTTTTCCCCAAATTTTCCTTTTAAAATCGTTTGTCTTCAATTTAAGGTTTCTGGAAAGTTTTTCGAAACATCTTTCTGACTCTTATCCTTCTTTTCTTTATGTGTGTTTATTGTTCTGCTACTTTTCTTTTCTACTATACATGTGCTCACACGTTAATCCGTAGTATATTTTCCTTACTTTTCTACTATGTGTGTTTATCGTTGAATTATTTGATTTTGTTTGCTTTACCGGACTCTGTTCGTGTTTTGCTAAAACATTTTTCATCTGCTTTTGCCTAAGTTTGTATCACTTCTTTCTTCTGAGTTTGTTTAAGTTTCGAGCCTTTCTTAAGACATATTTTTCATGCTTTAATTCAGTTTTCTTTCCTTGTTGTTTCAAAATTGCTATCACATCTGTTTTGCTTCTCATAAGGCTCTGAAGCAGACCTTTGAGTCTGTTTCAATGACCTGCCTTCTCGTCTCTATGCCTGATTCGATTCGAAAACCTAGGATTTGGGGATTTCTTCGGGAATTTTGATTTGGTGTTCGAGTTAGGGTTCCACTTTGGAACCCTGAACTCTCACGCCCACTATGACTCTGCAAACTGAACTTGTACCTCTTTTATGATTATGAACTTCTCTCTTTTACACAACTCGACAGTCTCTTCTCGATTCACATATTTTTGTACTTTATATATGAGAACCCTTCACTCAAGATGTTTTGCCAACTACTAATTGATTCTGAATCCCTTTGATGGTGTTTACTTAAGTGAATTTTTTCTTTACCCTTTTTCTCGACCTGATTCATTCAAGTAAGCATGTGATTTTGGTTCTACTGATTGATTCCCTTTCCTTTTTCTTATAAACCGTGTGCCACCAGTCTGTTGCCTTACATAGCTTCTATGCACTTACCCTTTATTATACTACTAAGAAAATATTTTGCTCAAATCCCTTTCCTTAATTGTTTTACCCGTTTGATATTGAATCCTTTAATTAAAGGGATTGCTTACGTTGATTGATTGTAATTAGTACATAGTTCCTTAATTACTTTGATTCCTCCCTTACTCTCTACTTATTTTTTAACTATAAATACCCGACCCTTTCTTTCACGAAAGACACTTTCAATTCAATAATTGAATACACAACACTTTTCTGACTTACACACTACTGAATACATTCAAAGTCTGCATTCCCTCTTGCTCTTTTTGCTCTACTGATGTTCTCTGCTCCTGTTTACTATTAGCCGGCTAAAAGCCAAGGCTAATATACTGCTACTACTTTGTCTTCGCATCCTGCACTTGCTCTTTACTGGTATGTCTTGACTTAGTTCCCAGCAATCACCCTAATGTCTTTACTTATAGTCTTTAAATCTATGCCTACTATTTACAGAGTTTGACATGTTCACATGTTACTGTTTGCTTTATTTTCCTGCAAATGTTTGATCCCTACTCCCTTATCCCCTATGTGTTTATGAATGGGGATTCAGGGCATGGCAACATGAATTGTTGTCCATGAACTAAATTTTAACCCCAAGTAAAGGATGTGTCAGTATATTTCATTGCTGATCATGTCCTTTGCCCACTCGTCCTTTGTTTGATGTTTCTGTTATGAACTCCCTATCCTTACCCCCTATGTATGCTGAGTTAAGGTTATGGTCTGGTAGTCTTTAAGTGGCTATCTAGGTCTGAACCTGGCTTTCAATAAGCTCTAACTCCTCAACTTGAGAATGACAAGTTGGTCAGGGGTGTGGCAGTACTTCAAATTGCTTGGCATGACCACCAGCTTACCATTTCCCCTCCCCTGTACTTGCACTTATTCCTAGCCTCTAAGTTCTGCCCCCCCCCCCCTCCTATAAGCCTTACCTTGGGACCTTGAGTTCCCTCTGAACTTGGACATTTGAGGGCCAGCCCTTCCACACTACACTATAATCTAATTCTGCAATGACATTTGGGGTATAAGCATTATCTGGAGCTCCTTGGAACTTTGAAACATCCCAAATAAGAGAAAGGCCTTGAAAATCTGATCATAGAAGTTGGTTTATCTCATATTATTAAACTCCAAGTTCGAATTAGGCTGATTAGATGTAGATGTAATCACTGATGTAATTTTACTTTTCTGTCTAATTCATTTGGTCTATAATAATTTTGTAATAACTAATCGGGGTGGATAGTGAAAAGGGATGGGATTGAATGTATGTAAAAAGGGTAGATATCATGACTATAGGGGATCGTTACTTCTAAATTTCTGTACTTCATACTATTTCTGAAATTCTGCATTTTTCATATAGTTAACTACTGAAACTCTACGCCTCTTATAGATATCATGTTCATAGTTATTTCTGCATTTCATATAGATATCATGTTCATAGGTATTTCTGCATTCCTTATAGATCCGTGTTCATAGGATTTCTGAATTTCATATAAGTATCTTATTCATAGTATTTTCTGCATTTTCGTATAGAAACCATGTCTATAAGTTTGCATATCATATAGATAATATGCCTATAGGACTTCTGCATATTTGCATATGCATCGGTCATTAGGCAAACTTATTATAGGACTTAAATAATTAACTGCATATAGATGACTTGCCTATAGGATTTCTGCATAAGCAATAACAGCGAATAAAATCAGTAAATGCCTAGAAAGCATGCCTATAGGAGCTATCAACTAAAACCTGAATCGTCCGCTCGCTCCTAAGTCTAAAATCAGTAGCATTTTGTTTAACACTCATAGAACTTATGACCTTATAACTGACAGTTCTTTTTCAGCAATGAGTTTACTCCTTTGTCTCTGAATCCAATAGATATCATGCCTATAAATCCGTTTAACACATAGGCAAATGGTTAGGTAATTAATCAATTGTGTCAGTCTTTGACAACTACATCTAAGTAGGGCTAATTTGGACTCCCTATCTGGGAAATATGTGGTAAATCAACCTGCCCTACGCCTTAATTTAATTTAGACCAAACCAGTATGTGTAAGACATGCTAAACCATATGCTTTTCTTTGATTTAAGGAGGCTTATTTGAGCTATATCTGTTTACTTGCCTTCCAATACTTATTGTATATGTTCTGAATGTCACCTTAGAATTTTATCATTTGAAAACTCTGAAAAGCCCCCCCCCCCCAACTTTCCTACCCTTTAGGATTAGTAGTCACATATGTCTCCAGGACTGACAGGATTGGGACGGGTAATAGCTTGCAATAAGTAACGATACTATTCCGCGCTTTAATACCTTAACGGGATGGGAAGGGTAGAATATTGATATGATAACCGATGCACTAATATCACGTGCGACCCCTCTTCTGAGGAGTGATTGTTGGATATTGCATTTATGTGATCCATATTAACCATAAACCTAGGACCCCTCTTCCTTTATTTTCTTTCATCTCTTCTTGTAAAACTCTTTAAATCTTTTTTCATAAAATTCTGCCCTCTTTACTTACCTTCACAAGTTTTCGACTTATTGCAATGTTATATGCAAATCCTTATTTGAGCCTTAATTGCTTAAATGTTTATGTAAAGTCACAATTGTAACATGGCCGGGAACCACACTTGTGGATCCTGAGGGGTGCCTAACACCTTCCCCTAGGGATAATTTCTAGCCCTTACCCTAATCTCTGGTTTCTTCAACTCAAACCCTTCTTAAAGTGTCCTAATGCTCTATAATCATTAGGTGGCGACTCTCCAATTCCAAAACCCAATTCTCGAAAGGGAATAGAGTTGTCCTCCCAAATGTCGTAAACCCGATTTCGCCTTAGAAAAAGGGGGCGTCGACAGCATGGCAACTCTGCTGGGGATTTCTTTAGGATTTTACCATTGCATGTTATTTGGTGACTTTATTGCTTCTTTATTGCTTTTGCTTAATGTCTTTATCTCTTCTTCTTCCATGAAACTGACTTGGCTTTTTGTTTCTTTTCCTTTAATGCTTTCTTTTACCGCTTTCCTTTAATACTGTTGTAATTACGAGTAATTATTGTAATCATTATCTTATGAACGTGGAAATACATGACAACTTGTCTCATTCTTGTAATTGCATTTTCAACATCATATTCCACTCGTGCCAAATAAAATACCATAGCAACGGTTATAATGAGTGGTTGCGCTCTTCCAATATTATCACCCCCTAAATTTTGCAAAGGAGTATTTGCGGTAAAACCAGTCGATCAGCGGTGCAGTCGACAGTTCCGTGCCTTTCCCTCTTGAGTTGTCCGCGCAAGGGTACCGGTCTAATACCCTATAGAAATCTCACTCTGTTTAACCATGCATGCATCATGGTCAAACCTAGCCGAGTTAGTTATGTTGTCCACATAATGACTCATTAAGATAGCCTTGTCCGAAGTCCACTGGGTTTCCTTGAAACCCAAACGGACACCGCCATATTCTGTGAATTTATTTGGAGAACTAAATGCTTTTTATGCTAATTATTGGTTTAAATAGTCGAGTCTGTCAGGGGTAAGGGCCTAACCCTTTTGTTTTGCAGAAAATGAATGATAAAGTTCCCAACTTCGGTATGGTCAACATACCCTCAACTTTGCAGACCTGGTGGAGGAACCTCCCATCAAGTAACCAAATCAACGCGTGGAAAGAGAGAGTCACCAAGGCTAGTGAGAAGCTGGAATACCTGAAATACAGCTTGCTGGAGTTTGAAGGGAAAGTGAGGAAAAGAGTTACCGAATGTCAAAATGCTGAGGAAGGCAAAGTAGAACGTCTGGCAATAGCATTTTTACTGGAAAATCTTTGCGAGCTGGACAACTTGATCAACGAGAACATTCAACCTGAAGAAGGTGCTTCTGGGACCAAGTAGTTAGGAGTCTTTTATTTTGCTTTAATGATGTAATAAGGCCAATGGCCATTAGTGACATTTTATTTTTTCTGCAATTTTAGTGTCGTTTTGGGGTTTGTCTAATTTTTATCAATAAAATGTAGCATTATATGTTCTCCAAATTAACTTGTCGCTAGGCCTACCTCGGGCAAAATGAGGTACCCAAATTAGGACACGATTTATATTCTTTCACAATGTGTTTAAATATTGCAACATTTTCTTCTCATAATCTGCACTAAGTTGTTACCTTTTTTGTTTTTCTTTTATTTTTTATTCCCCTCCCCAAAGGTTAGTTCGTGCACTCTGGCATCATCATCATACTCTACGAGATCCAAGGGCCCTCCCCCTCCTCATCCTCCAAGTCCTATCAGAAACAAGAACAAGGCTAAAATGGAAAACTTGAACAACATCAGAAAAGAGAACTCGGGTGAACGAACAGAGGTTACTCAAGGTATCCAGGTCTCTAAGGAAAGTGCCGCCCAACTCGAGCAGAAGTTATTGAAGTTCCGAGAAGAACTAGATCAAGTTCAGAACTTGGACAACTTGTCATTTTCTCTTACCACCCCAGACATCAACTTTCCCACTACACAAAATCCCGCACTGCCACAAAACATCCCACAACCACAGAAACAACCCACTCATACTCAACATTGCAACACATGCCACACTTCCAATAACCCTCCATTGCTCATCCCTGAACCACTAAACACCACAAATGATCCTCTCACAACACCCCCTTATATGTGGAAACCATACCACACTATACTCAACCAATCTAAAGCACCTGACTCTGATGGCAAAGACTCTTTTATTAGGAAACTGGCCGCAGAACTCAAGAAGTTGACTAGTTGAGTCCAGGGTGTTAAAGGAAACAAAGGTATTGAGGGGCTAAATTACGAGGACCTTTGCATTCATCCAGATGTTGAACTTCCTGAGGGGTACAAACCTCCCAAGTTCGGAATGTTCGATGGCACGGGAGATCCCAGAGTCCATTTGAGGGCATACTATGACAAACTGGTCGGAGTCGGAAAGGATGAGAAGATCTGTATGAAGCTCTTTATGAGAAGTCTAAAAGGGGATGCTCTATCTTGGTACATCAGCCAGGACCCCAAAAACTGGACAAGCTGGGTAGATATGGCGTCCGATTTCATGGACAGGTTCAGATTCAATAAAGAGAATGCACCAGACGTGTTCTACATCCAGAATTTGAAGAAGAAACCTATAGAGACATTCCGCAAGTATGCTACTCGTTAGAGATCAGAGGCTTCTAAGGTCAGGCCGACCTTAGAAGAGGAACAGATGAATAGATTCTTCATCCGAGCTCAGGATCCATAATATTATGAGAGGTTGATGCTGATCGAGGGCCAGAAATTCTCCGATATCATCAAGATTGGGGAAAGAATTGAGGAAGGAATTAAGAGTGGTATGGTTACTAACCTTGAAGCATTACAGGCCACCAACAAGGCTCTACAGTCTGGTGGCACGTCCAAGAAGAGGGATGTTAGTGTCGTGATGGTTGCACAGAGAACAAAATCCCCGATAAGATACCAAACTTACCCATCACCTCCACTTACATATCAGCCTACCCCAAATTACCAAGCACCCACACCTTCCTACCAAAATCCACCACCCATTTATTAATCGTCTCCACCTCCCACATATCAGCCCACTTCACCCAGATACTCTTAACCCGCACTTGTCTACCAAGCTTATAATGCTCAACCCTCTCACTACCAGTCACCTCCCACTCGCTAAAATTTCCCTAGACCTGGACCAAATTTTGACCGCAGACCTCCCAGATAATACACATCCATCACCGAACAAATTGACCATCTGTATGAAAGACTTAAAGCTACTGGTTACATCACCTCTATCCCTACCACAACTCAAGAAAATCCTTCCTAATGGGTCAACCCGAACAAGACATGTGCGTAACATTTCGGCATGAAGGGGCTTACCATTGACGAGTGCCGCTCACTGAAAGACAAGATCCAAACCCTGATCGACAATAAGATCATCATAGAAAAGGAGCCTGCTCCTAATGTTTGGAACAACCCTCTGCCTGACCACAAGGGTGGAGGCATTCACATGATCGAGATCGAGGATGATTGGGACCCCAAAGGGTCGATTGGATTGATTGCTGAGGGTGATGAGCCAAAGAAACCAACAGTCACACTTAACCTGATTATTGTCCAGATCCAGCCCTCTAGGGGCGATAAAGTAAACATGTCTATACCACTCGAGTTTGAAGCGCCTTCTTCTGCAAAGACGCCCGGACCGATTGAGGTCGAGTTTGGAGTTCCAAAAGCACCTGCGCCATTCGAAGTTGTTGTGTTACCTCCAAGGGTGCCCATTCTGGTAGCAATGTCAGACATAACACCGTTCCACTCAAAGGCCATACCATGGGATTACACAACCGAAGCAAGAAGTAAAGGGAAAACCAAATTCGGAGAAGCAATTGCGGCACAAGGTATGACTAGAACCGGCAGGGTTTACACTCCAGAACATCTAGCTGAGTCCAGTAAGCAAGCCTTTGGACAACCAACCACCACTGAAATTGGGCCCGATGACCTCTGGAAGAAGATACAAGCAAAATAGTACTCAGTCATCGATCAGCTGAACAAAATGCTAGCTCAGATCTCCATCTTAGCCTTATTACAAAGCTCTGACGCACACAAGAATGCCTTATTGAAGATGCCGAGCGAGGCATATGTGCCCAACAACATAACGGGAGGAGAGATGGCGAATATGCTAGGGCAGGTATTGAAGAGTCATAAAATCACTTTCCACGAAGATGAGTTGCCACCGGAAGGTCTGAGCCACAAAAAGGCGTTGCACATCACTGTGCAATGCGAAGATTATTTCATCACCAGGATTCTGATTAACGGAGGGTCCAACCTTAATATTTGTCCATTGGTGACTTTTAGAACATTGGGGAAGATCCTGCATGAGATCAAAGATGGAGCCATCAATGTCAAAGCCTTCGATGGGTCCCAAAGATCCACTATTGGGGAAATCAGTTTATGCCTGCAAATGGGACCAACTTGGTTCGACGTTGACTTTCAAGTGATAGACGTCCCAGCATCCTACAACTTGCTATTGGGAAGACCGTGGATTCATGCCACCGGGGCTATAGTATCAACCTTACACCAGGCAGTGAAGTTTTAGTGGAATCATTAAGAGGTGATTATTTATGGCGATGGTAGCAACCCCATATACAGTCACCAGACCATCCCGATGATTGAAGAAATTAGGAGAATAGGCGGAGAAACCTACCATCACATCGAGTGGGTCAACGCTATAGACAAAGATAAATGGTGGGATAACAAGATCGAGATTATCCTGCATTGGTATGGATATGAGCCTGGAAAGGGACTTGGCAAAAACCTCTAGGGAATCACCAAACCCATCAAGATGAAGAAACATTGTACTACTTTTGGTTTGGGGTATGAATACACCTGGAAAGAGTTCGATGAATGGTCGCCACCATGGCGTGGTCCCTACTACCCAATGGAGTATCCTATACCTCATCTAGAGGAAACCTTTCAACCAGCAGATATCATATATGGGTCAGAAGAAGAAGAGGCATTGGCAGCAATAAGGAATCTGTTTCTGGAAGATGACAATATGGACTTTTGTGTCATTTTTGTGGAGGAAGGAAAGGAAGGCCCTTCCATACAAGCTGTGAACCGAGGAGAACGCCTCAATAATTGGCCCATCAGAACCACCAGGTCTCGGAAAGCTTCGGGGTAGCAAGGCTAAACAAAGCACCATGCATCATATTTTACTTTTCACTAGCTGATTTTCTTTCCGTATTTTCTTTAATTTTGAAAAGAGCTCCAATGTTCAAAACAATTATGAAATTTAATCAAAGAATTTCAATTCCTTATATATCTCGCTCTTATTATTTTTCTCTATCATTTACTTTATTTACACAGCATTACTATTACTTATCTTGATGATAAACCTACGATTGTGACTTGCAACGAGACAACGCAACAAACAGACATAGATTCAGAAGAGGATGATATACCAGAAGAGGTCATTAAAGAGGTTGAGAATTTTGAGAATAAGACTAAGTCTAACTTGGACGAAACTAAGGTCGTTAACTTGGAGATACAGAGAATGTCAAGGAAACACGCATCAGTATTCACCTGTCACCATCAGAATAGAAAGAGTACACGGAGTTTCTAAGGGAATATGAGGATATATTCGCCTGGTCGTATGATGATATGACTGGTCTCAGTACATCCATTGTAGCTCACAAACTGCCAACAGATCCAACATATCTGCTGGTAAAGCAGAAACTCAGAAAGTTCAAGCTTGACATGAGTTTGAAAATCAAGGAAGAAATTACCAAGAAAGTCAAAGTCAAGGTTCTCAGGGTGGTAGAGTATCCAACATGGTTAGCCAATATTGTGCCAGTACCGAAAAAAAGATGGCAAGTTTAGGGTATGAGTCGACTATCGGGATCTTAACCGGGACAGTCCCAAAGACGACTTCCCCTTGCCAAACATACACATTCTTATTGAAAATTGCACTAAGCATGAGCTGCAGTCGTTTGTTGATTGTTTTGCTGAGTATCATCAGATATGGATGGATGAGAAAGACGCGGAGAAAACGACTTTCATTACGCCGTGGGGAATGTATTGTTACAAAATGATACCGTTTGGGTTGAAAAATGCTGGGGCCACCTACATGAAGGCCATGACTACTATCTTTCATGACATGATATATAAGGAAATCGAGGTGTATGTAGACGATGTCATCATCAAATCTAAGAAATCCACTAACCACATGGAAGATCTGAGAAAGTTCTTCAACAGACTGAGAAGGTACAATCTGAAATTGAATCCCGCCAAGTGTTCATTCGAGGTTCCTGCCGGAAAATTATTAAGGTTCATCGTGAGTCGTTGAGGAATAGAACTGGATCCATCAAAGGTTAAAGCCATTCAAGAGTTGCCACCGCCAAAGAGCAAGAAGGACGTGATAAGTTTTCTGGGGAGACTCAACTATATCGGTCGGTTCATAGCTCAGTCCACTGTCATCTGTGAACCCATCTTTAAAATGTTGAAGAAGGTCGCTACGAGCAGCTAGCCCTTACAGATGGGAAAAGAATGAATGCAGTTTGCCATGGCTAATTGTATCAGAACAGAATGTCCAGAGCTTTCAACAAAAAAGTTAAGCCGAGAAAGTTTATATCGGGGAAACTAGTGTTGAAGAGAATATTCCCGCATCAAGTTGAAGCCAAAGGGAAATTCTCTCCCAATTGGCAAGGCCCGTATGTGGTTCACCGAGTTCTAACAGGAGGAGCCCTCATACTTGCAGAAATGGACGAAGAAGTATGGCCAAAGCCAATCAATCTAGATGTAGTGAAGCGATACTATGTGTAATCATTTATGATTTCCTTATGATGTAATTTGAACTACGCCTGACCTGATTCCCATTTATGAGGGGATACGTAGGCATCCTTATGGGTTCGGTCACAATTCAATAAAATTTCCATTTCCCCCGGCTATTGGAAACTGGGGTAGAATTTTAAGGAGGACCCTCAAAATTCTAAAGTTGATCGTCAGCCATTCATTGCACGCAGTCATCGGAAATGCCAGCCCAGTAAACTGGGGCAGAATTTTGAGGAAGACCCTCAAAATTCCGGAGCAAGAGAGGTTGCAATGTCTTGAACCGCATCGCAGTCGTTGGATCATCTAAAAGAAAAATGTTTTCGATTGTATATTTACATTACATTTTTACTAAAACATGCATGACTATTATCGAAATTGCTTTGTTTAGCAACGCTACCCCAATGAAAACACAACGTCGAGCAGGACGAGCAAAGGCCACAGGAAGACTAACCTTCCCCCTTTACAAAACTCACAATTTTTCTCTGGATGTAGGCTCTCAAAGTCGCAAAAACATTAGATATATTGATGCACTCATACTTTCTCAGGAAATGCAACTTCTCAGAATCATCACCTGTTCATAATTGCTATCCGTACACAACATCCCCAGCAGCCAACTATCAGCTATCATCTATCAGCTAAGAGATTTTGTTACTATTTGCCTTTTTCTTTGCATTGCATAAGGCTACCTTTCTGCCTTCCGAGACTAAGCTTTGTCTCCATCTGCATTTTGCATAAGGCTACCCTTCTGCCTTTCGAGACTAAGCATTGTCTCCATCTGCATTTTGCGTAAGGCTACCCTTCTGCTTTTCGAGACTAAGCACTGTCTCTATCTGCATTATCTGCATTTTGCATAAGGCTACCTTTCTGCCTTTCGAGACTAAGCATTGTCTCCATCTGCATTATTTGCATTTTGCATCAGGCTACCTTTCTGCCTTCCGAGACTAAGCATTGTCTCCATCTACATTTCCTGTATTGCACAAGGCTACCTTTCTGCCTTTCGAGACTAAGCACTGTCTCCATCTGCACATTCTCGCATTTCATAAGGCTACTCTTCTGCCTTCCGGGTCTAAGCTCTATCCCCATCCTGCACCGGCTGAAATATCGCCACATTTATTTAAACCCCTGCACCGGCTGAAATATCGCCACCTTTTATTTACATCTTGCACCGGCTGAAATATCGCCACCTTCTATTTATGTCCTGCATCGGCTGAAATATCACCACCTTCTGCATTTCATAGGCTGAAAGATCGCCAAATTGTCCAAGGGCATTATTGTTCGGAGGCACCATTTTCATAGCCCGAGAACACCATGCCATGGAATGAGGACCTTATTGTACCTCTTGCATATCATTATTCAAAGGCATCATGGTTCAGAGGCATCATCCTCATAGCCCGCGAACATCATTTCATAGCCTGCGAATCCTTTATCATACGTTTCATGGCCCAGGACATCATAGTCAGAGGACGTCATCCTAACCGTCCGAAGACAACATTTATGGTCCAATGGGAACTTGCATCGCGCTTAAATCTATGCACAATATATTTTTTGTATTGCTCACTTGCAGGTACACTGGCTAGCAATCGCTATCTCAGCAGGAGCGATCCCGCTCCGGTTCCTGCAGCCTATCAGATTTCAACTACCTTCCGCAACCTAAGCATTGCGTCCGCCTTTCAAAATCTCTGTCGGCATATTCCGTCAATGGATCCTGAACTATATATGGCCTAATTCCTGTAAGACCAGGGACATGTAGGCAGTTCAGAAGCCAGGGCTCGGCCAAAATTCTTTACAACTCGACTTTTCGGTCAAATTGACCATCATATCTTTACCCGACAACTCTTTCATCCTTCTCGAGTAAAGAGGGGCAGCTGTTGATACCCAATTTTTCCCTATGTATTTTTTATATATACTCAAAATACTTTCAAAATAACCTATACATGCATATATAAGCACACTCAAGTGTTTTGGTACTTTTCCTAATTTTTATGGATTTTTCAATCAATCTATTGTGCATTTTAGCGGTACAAAAATTAGTAATTATTTCCCAAACTATCAATTTTGGTTAATAATCTATTTTATTTCCCTGTTTATACCAAAATATAGTTGATGTAATTTTTGTATATTTTTACAAATTTATTTGGTATCTAAAAGACTAAATTGCATGTAATTGCAATTATAGCCTATTTTAAGATTAATAACATTTTATAGTTGTAAAACTGGTTCAAATATTTTTTGATTAATATTTATATATTATTAATTGGCCCAATGCTTTTAATTTGCTTTTTAAAATTATTATTACTATTTATGTAAAATAAAAAGGAAAAATTGGCTATTTAACATTTAGCCCCATTCATTTCAATTACAACATATTTTCCATTTCAATTGTAACCCTTAAATTGACCCAATTCTACCCCAATTAAATCAGCCCGATTTAATTTTTTAACCGAACCCACGACCCGATTTGAAATGACCCAACCCGTTCCCCACCTACTACTTAAATCTAGACCGTTGATCACTCAAGATCAACAGTCAAAATTGGCCCTTTCCTTTTAACCCCTAAACGACTACCCAATCCCCGCTCATTCTCACCTGACCCGCTGCCTTGAAACCCTTCGTCTCTCAAAAATGCTCTTGAGCTCTCCGAAACCCTAGTCGTCTTCTACCCAGTTCAACCACGATTTCATCGGAATCCATGGCTTCTCAGGCCATGGATGGTCTATACTCACCCCCTTCTACCATTAGACCATGGGTGTTCAAGGTTTTGAAGCATGACCTCGACGGTTCTCTTTCAGACCTTCTCAGATCTTCAGTTCTATGGCTACTCCGGCCTGTTCCGGCATACCCAAAGCGTTAGAAGCCTTTTATGACCTCTTCGACTCGAGATCAGACCTTCTTCCAAAGCCTTTCTTGCTTTTAGGGTTTCTCCGAAACCCTAAGCTGTTCGAGGTTTTTTTTCTTTGTTTATTTTCTTAGATCTATGGTATGTTTGTGTTCTACTGAGCTTCTAACGTGTTTTCCCCAATTTTTTCTTTTAAAATCGTTTTTCTGCAATTTAGGGTTTCTAGAAAGTTTTTCGAAACATCTTTCTGACTCTTCTTCTTCTTTTCTTTATGTGTGTTTATTTGTATCATGCTTGTGTGACTCTTTTTACTATGCATGTATTGTTCTGCTACTTTTCTTTTCTACTATACATGTGCTCACATGTTAATCCGTAGTATATTTTCCTTACTTTTCTACTATCTGTGTTTTATCGTTGAATTCTTTGATTTTGTTTGCTTTACCGGACTCTGTTCGTGTTTTGCTAAAACATGTTTCATCTGCTTTTGCCTAAGTTTGTATCACTTCTTTCTTTTGAGTTTGTTTAAGTTCCAGCCTTTCTTAAAAGATGTTCTTCATGCTTTAAATTAGTTTTCTTTCCTTGTTGTTTCAAAATTGCTATCACATCTGTTTTGCTTCTCATAAGGCTCTGAAGCAGACCTTTGAGTCTTTTTCAATGACCTGCCTTCTCGTCTCTATGCCTGATTCAATTCGAAACCCTGAGGATTTGGGGATTTATTCGGGAATTTTGATTTGGTGTTCTAGTTAGGGTTCCACGTTGGATCCCTGAACTCTCACACCCACTATGACTCTGCAAACTGAACTTGTACCTCTTTTATGATTCTGAACTTCTCTCTTTTACATAACTCGACAGTCTCCTCTCGATTCACATGTTTTTGTACATTATATATGAGAACCCTTCTCTCAAGATGTTTTGCCAACTACTGATTGATTCTGAATCCCTTTGATGGTGTTTACTTGATTGTTCCGGATTTTCCTTAAGTGAATTTTTTCTTTACCCTTTTACTCAACCTGATTCATTCAAATAAGCAAGTGATTTTGGTTCTACTGATTGATTCCCTTTCCTTTTTCTTACAAACCATGTGCCACAAGTTTGTTACCTTAAATAACTTCTATGCACTTACCCTTTATTATACTACTAAGAAAATATTTTGCTCAAATCCCTTTCCTTAATTGTTTTACCTGTTTGATTTTGAATCCCTTAATTAAAGGGATTTCTTATGTTGATTGATTGACTGTGATTCCTCCCTTACTCTCTACTTATTTTTTAACTATAAATACCCGACCCTCTCTTTAACAAAAGACACTTTCAATTCAACAATACAATACACAATAGTTTTCTGACTTACACACTACTGAATACTTTTAAAGTCTGCATTCCCTCTTGCTCTTTTTGCTCTACTGTTTTTCTCTGCTCCTGTTTACTATTAGACGGCTAAAATTCAAGGCTAATATACTGCTACTACTCTGTCTTCGCATCCTGCACTTGCTCTTTACTGGTATGTCTTGACTTAGTTCCCAGCAATCACCCTAAAATGTTTGCTTATAGTGTTTATATCTATGCCTACTACTTGCAGAGTTTGACATGTTCACATGTTACTATTTTCTTTATTTTCCTGCAAATGTTTGATCCCTACTCCCTTATCCCCTATGTGTTTATGAATGGGGATTCAGGGCATGGCAACATGAATTGTTGTCCATGAACTAAATTTTAACCCCAAGTAAAGGATGTGTCAGTGTATTTCATTGCTGATCATATCCTTTGCCCACTCGTCCTTTGTTTACTGTTTCTGTTATGAACTCCCTATCCTTACCCCCTATGTATGCTGAGTTAAGGTTATGGTCCGGTAGTCTTTAAGTGGCTATCCAGGTCTAAACCTGGCTTTCAATAAGCTCTAACTCCTCAACTTGAGAATGACAAGTTGGTCAGGGGTGCGCCAGTACTTCAAATTGCTTGGCATGACCACCAGCTTACCATTTCCCCTCCCCTGCACTTGCAATTATTCCTAGCCTCTAAGTTCTGCCCCCCCCCCCCCCACATGAGCCTTACCTTGGGACCTTGAGTTCCCTCTGAACTTGGACATTTGAGGGCTGGCCCTTCCACACTGCACTATGATCTGATTCTGCAATGACATTTGGGGTGTAAGCATTGCCTGGAGCTCTTGAAGCTTCTTGGAACTTTGACACATCCCAAATAAGAGAAAGGCCTTGAAAATCTGATCGTGGAAGTTGGTTTATCTCATATTATTAGACTCCGAGTCCGAATTAGGCTGATTAGATGTAGATGTAATCACATATGTAATTTTAATTTTTTGCCTAATTCATTTGGTCTGTAATAATTTTGTGATAACTAATCGGGGTGGACAGTGAAAAGGGATGGGATTGAATGCATGTAAAAAGGGTAGATATCATGACTATCGAGGATCGTTACTTCTAAATTTTTGCACTTCATACTATTTCTAAAATTCTGCATTTTTCATATAGTTAACCACTGAAACTCTGCGCCTCACATAGATATCATGTTCATAGGTATTTCTGCATTTCATATAGATATCATGTTCATAGGTATTTCTGCATTACATATAGATACTGTGAGCACGTGATTTTTGCCCTATATGAGAATTACTCCCAAAAAATTCAAAATAAAATAGTTTTTGTTTGTTTGCAATTGTCGTGAATTATGTGTTATTTCTCTTGTATTGTTTACATTTTTCTGTGCATGTTTATTTGTTTTAATTGATGAAAGCAAAAAATATGGAGTAATTAAGCTAGTTTTACAAAAATAAAAAACACAAAAATAGGTACTTTGCATTTTTAGCATTTGATGTCCAAATTGTGTGATTTTATGTTAATTGGTGTTTAATCTTGTGTGATAATTATTATTATGAGTTTATTAGTATTTTAAGTTAATTTTGGTTTTATTGATTTAATCTAGGATTTTGGTTTTAAATTAGGAGTTAAAAATAGATAAATAGAAAAGAACAAAAATAGAAAAGAAAAATCGGACTGGGCCAATTTTGAGTTAGAAAATCAGGCCCAATCACACACCCAATCCATGGCCCAAACCGGTTGGTCTCACAGACGTCCTAAACGACGTCATTCCGGCACGCAAAATCTGAACCGTTGATCAAACAGATCTAACGGTCCAGTTCAGCTCTCACATCGATGAAATGACGCCACTTTGGGTTGGTTGATCTGAGCCGTTCATTTCATTTGATCGAACGGCCTAGTATCATCTTCCACGCCCTGACCCATTTCCATCCAGAGACCAACCCGGTCTCAAGGGCGTCGGAACGACACCGTTTTGATAAATCAATCAATCTAAGCCATTGATCTTAATTGATCCAACGGCCAGGATAAAATCTCTAAGTGGGTATACATATTTCACACCATACCTAGCCCCCCCCCAGCACCCCGTCTTCTTCGTCTCTGACCTCTCAAAGATGACCCCAAGTAACGCCGCCGCAAACCACCGCCTCCCCCCACCGAAAATCGCCTCACGGTGGTTGCGGTGATCCAAACGACCCCAGTTTCACACCCTGAACTCCCCTCGACCTCCCCATTCCAAATCTCCACTCCATCATCTTCGAATCCCAACCAAGCTCTTCGAATATTCAATCGAAGAATCAGGCCCCCAACCCTAGTTTGTCTGATGGCCACCAAACTCACACCCCTTGACCCCTGGACCTCTCTCACCACTGGAACCCCATTAGTTCCCTTTGAATTTGCCTAGAACACTTCGAATGACAATTTAACCGCATGAACCCTAGCGCCGCCACAAAATTCCTCAGTGGTGGTGCCAAACCCAAACCGCCCCAAATCAACACCAATTGACCACCAAAACCCCCTCGTCCCAAATCCCATGTCAGTTCCACTCGAATCAAGCTGGAACTGGACGAACCCTAGAAGAACCAAATCCTGGAGTCGATTCTAGGTGAGGAATTTGTGGTCGTAATTGACCTTAGTCGAGTGTTATCAGTCGAGAACACTCGATTAAGGTCTGTTTTGGCCTCAAAAGCTTGATTCAAAGCTTCGATTGATCGGAGTTCGTTTGGTTTTTTATTTTGAGGTATTTTTCCTTTCCTGTTCTATTTTGTTATTGTTTATTTGTTTAGGTTTGTTGTATTTTGTTTGATTTATTTTTCATTATTTTTTGTCGATTATCTTCTTTTCCTCTTCTGGGCCCTTTTCTTGGTCCATTTTTCTTCTGATTGATTGATATGTTATAAATTGTCGAGTCGTTTTGTCGAATAGTTCGTATCTTTAAGTATATGATTTTAGATTTTAGTTTGTGTTTCCTTGCTGTGATTCAGCATTTTGAATGATTCATTTTTCTTATAGTTGATATCAAAGTTGCCCCTGAGCATTAGGAGTCAGTTTGTTTTGAAGTTCAGCTTATAGTCAACTTGTTTCTAATTTGTGTTTAAAAATCTGGATTCGCATCTTTTTCCAGTGCTTACTGTTTGATTGTTCTCATTCGTATTGTTCATCAGTCTTAATTGAATAGTGAGAATTGCAAGTGTGATATACTCTGGACATTTAAGGAACCAAACTAGGAATGACAATTAGGTGAATTGGTTATAGCTGCAGTTTCATGAATATCATGAGGGTAGGTTGGGATTTGAAGTTTGGAAATATATTTAGTTTAAGTGGATTTGCTCATTTCGAATGGCCTGCCAGTTGAATGTGCAGCGGGCCACTGAACCATTGAATAATTTAATCAAAAAGGGGAATAAGGGGTTGGCCTAGTGCCTTTACTAATTGAAAATCAGAAACAGTAGGTTAATGATAAAAAGCAAAAAGGATACACATAGTAGAGGAATATTACAAGCTGGAAAGTAGATAACAT
Source organism: Nicotiana glauca (assembly GCA_026770625.1). NCBI lineage: Eukaryota > Viridiplantae > Streptophyta > Magnoliopsida > Solanales > Solanaceae > Nicotiana > Nicotiana glauca. The sequence continues at coordinate 50,627 of MU711420.1, read as the reverse complement.
GGGGGATAATAATGAAAAAGCTAAAAAGGGATGCACATGGGAAGGAAAGTGTTGGAATAAAAAAGAAGTAGGCATGGTCTTTAAAGGGAAAACACATTCAGACATTAAGAAGAGAACATTCTGGAAAAAAAACCTAGAGAGAGAATCTGAGAAAAGTTTTAAGCAATCTCAAGGGGACAGAGATTGAAAAAAACTGGAGAGTCAGTCAGTTCTCAAGGATCAGTTTTGAAAGTGTTTAAGCTTGAAAAGAATAGAGAGAAGTACTGAGAAGTCTCACTGTGTCATTGAAATTCTTTTCCTGCTTCAGTCATTTCATTTTCCTGATTCAAGTACACTAGGCTGATCTTGAGTGACTTTGAGTCCAGCTGAATTGGTTTCTGATTGAACTTTAGCTTGTTGAAAGTTTCAAGTGGTTCTGGATGTTTCTGTAAGTTCATTTGGTTTGTTTTAGTACTGTTGTGGGTCAATCTTTTGGGTTTTGCTTGGTTTTTGGGTCATTGAATCACTCCTGGGTTGAACTTGATGTGCTGGTTGCTGTAAATTATTATTGTTGTGTTGTTGCTGGGGTTACTGGTATCTGTTGCTGCTGACTTACTCTTCTCCTCTTCTTGTATTGCCATTTCCAGGTACACAGCTTGATCCTTGATAGTTGTGAGCTGAAATATGAAAGGATTGAAGCATGAAATCTAAGTTTTTTTTAAAAATTTCTGTAACTATGTAATCAACATTCAGCTTGTTGATGTGGTTTAAATTTCTGTTTGTATTATATTAAGTAGACTGATAAACTGTTAAGTATGAATCTGTCTAGTTGAATCATTAAGTGTGTACTCGTGTATGCATAAATGCATAGGAATTTTAGTTGATTAAGCACCAATTGTGATTAATTGGAAAGAAGTTCATGTTAACTTTAGTTAAATTCTTGTGACTATTTTCGAATCTGTTTTGAGAAGAACTCTTGTAATGAGATAGAGTTCCCAGTAGCATTGTCGTGTAGATCGTGATCATAGGCGAGCATGTGGTTTTAATTGGTGATTATAAGTTGAGTCCCAGCGTATTAATTTGCATGTAGGAAAAGTAATGTCCAAATAACAATAGGATTTTGAAATTGACAGTTTGTTTGCTAAAAAGAGCATCGAATTAGGCGTGGGCCTCTTTGATTATTTTCAGTAATAATTGAATGGTTAACTAATAAATTAGGGTCTTTAGAGACAAAAAAAACTAAATAGAAAATCGCAGTTTACTTTAGGCTTGCCTTTTAATAAAAATGAGACGAGCCTCACCAAACAAAATGCACAAATCGCGGGGCCCTCGTTAAATGTATATATCAAATCACATAGATTTCGGGAGAGTCCGTTTAGCAAATTTCATGGTCCTCCCCAAAGATAATAACGCGCTAGTCACTTTAGGCGCGTTTTTAATAATTTACTTTCTTAAGCTCGGGTGCACATTTATGTGACCCAAATCCAAATCTCAATGAAATCGAAATATGTCAATAACCACGGGTGCATTAATGTGACGTGGTTCGAGATGTGTTTTCACGACATTGTAATTCTCATTAAAAATAATAATAAAAGCGGTCCAAAGTTAAAAGCACATAGGTAAAAACATGTATTAAAAATTAGATAATTTAAGCCAAATATAACAGTTGAGCGACCGTGCTAGAACCACGGAACTCGGGAATGCCTAACACCTTCTCCCGAGTTAATAGAATTCCTTATCCGGATTTCTGGTTCGCGGACTGTAATACAGAGTCAATCTTTTCCTCGATTCGGGATTTAAACCGGTGACTTGGGACACCATAAATCTCCCAAGTGGCGACTCTGAATCTCTTAATAAATGAATCTCGTCTCGATTGTCCTTTAATTGGAAAAACTTCCTTCATTACACCCTTTCGGGGTGCGGTAGCGGAAAAAGGAGGTGTGACAACTCTGGCGACTTTGCTGAGGATTTTAAAACCCAGAACTTTTGTTCAGGGTTCAGAATTCGAGCTTAGAATAATTGTTGTATTTTGCTTTATTTATTATCTGATTTTATCATATGATTGGGCTCAAATGTGCAAAATAATGCTTTTTACCATTTTAATATTATTTGAACTGTACATATAAACTGTGTCGAAACCCTTCTCTTCTTATCTTTGGGGATGTGCTCGCTGGTCGAGACTCCCTGTTCTCTTAGTGTCACACCTTGAAATAACAAAGAGACTCGAAAAGTTTCTAAGCCGGCTGGCCTTTTTGGTTTCCGGAAAAGAGCTCCTTCCTCGACTCGAGTTGTCCGCTCAGGTACACGGTCTAGAACATTTACCCAGGTTTTGAACCTAGAATAACTTGACTTCATGCCAGATCCCTAGTAGGAAAGCTTATTTGCATCATATTGCATTTGACTTAGGGGACTCAATACAGGGGTTGAGTACGTCTAGGACAGGTAACCTGAAATGAAAAAGACCATCCTGCTGCATCCTTTTGTTTTACACATTTTATTTGCTTCGGACTTGGATGCTGACCGACTTTGAACATTGGAAAAATTTGAAAAGAAGAGGAAAAAATAATAATAGCAGTGTAGAGAGATAATTACCTATTTTTGGAAAAAAACCAATGTCCAAATAGCGTCGGAACTCTGCCAAAATTTTGAGAAAATAAAAAGAAAAAAAATAAAAAAAGAGAAATGTTTTTTTTAGTTTAATTTATTTGAAAAAACAAAAGAAAAGAGTCTTGTTTTCAAATTTAGTTTATTCTCTTTGCCCGAACTATGCCAGTTTGATTCTCACCGGATGTGAGATACGTAGGCAACCCTCATCGGGTCCAACCTCCCCTTTTGCAAAAATCGCCAAAAAATGTCAAAATTAATATTTTCGTCATGAATAAGTCCGATGATGTCTTCTTTCGTCAAAAATAGCCGAATGTTCCCGAAAGGGACGCCGGAAGGCTAATTTTGCATAAACAGCCACCTTTGGTCATTTTTTTAGATTTTGGCCGGCTGACCCACACAACCTTAAAATCTTCGTCCCCGAAGTGCTGAAAGGTCGTGTTTCCAAAACCAGGTCTTTTGTTTTAATTTGAAAAACAAGAAAAAAAAGAGTTAGTGGGCAAGTAAATGCCGTTGTGATTTTTGGTCAAAATAAGCCGAGCCAGCTTCGGCAGTGTATTGAATCGTTCTTGCCGAGATAGCCTTAGAGTATCTTTCAATTGTCGAAAGGCTGTTTTAGTAAAAGAACGGACAAGTTTGTAAAAGTGTCATAAAATAGATCCTCCCCGGCCTCAAAATTCATGAGAAATTGGGAAGGGACCACGTTTGTAAAAATACCCATTTGGTTGAAATTGGCAAACAGGGAAAGGAAGTTGGCCGTTGGTTTTTGAGTTTGTAATTATTTTGATTAGAATATGTGGGTTGTTTGATTTTCGAGTTTGTAGGTCATCTTTAAACCTTTGAAACCCAGTCTGTTTTATTATGAAAATTGAAAATTCCAAAAAATGTTTTATTGTTGTGTACCTTTCATTTGCCCGAACTACGCACGGTCTGATTCATGCGGGGACATGATACGTAGGCAATCCACATAAGATTCGACCACCACACTAAAAAAAGGAAAAAAAGGGAAAAATAGAAAAAACAAAAAGAAAGAAATAAAGAAAATAAAGGAGAGTTTGGGAGATGTTCAAAAGGAGCACGATTATAAGAAGCCGGAATGACGCACGCAACTGAAGCAAATGCATGATAAAAAGGTTTAACTGCCTAGCTGCATTGCATTCTTGATGTGCGTTTATCTATCTGTCAAATGCCCTAACGCTAACGTGATGGCTTCACTTTGTTGTGTTCATACCGGAAGGGTGGTTGGTTGTGGTTTTAAAATGGTAACTCTTCCCTGCAATGCAAAAAGTCAAAAGACAATGGCAGAGAACAACAAAAGTGAGTGGATTGGTTCTGATGCCCGAAAACAGCTGGTTGAACAGAACAACGGGTTGGCAGAAAAAGTGACAATATTGAGACAGCACGTGGCAGACATGTATCGGGCATGGATGGCTGGAAAAGCACCACCCCCACCACTACCTAGCTTCCTGGACTCTGTCCTTACCCAAACACCGAACACAACGCCAGATGATTCCCCACACTCTCCATATTTACCCGCCTATCATAGCTTTCCCAGCCACCATAGTAGCTCCATCACTCGTCGTCCAGCTATGTTTTCCCAACGCTACTCCCTTCCCCGACACTACTTCTCTCCACGAGACCCCCAAAATCGTACTCCATTTTCCAAGCACCCAGCTCCACGAAATACCTATCCACCCCCACGAGCATACCGAAAACCCCTGGGTTAGGTTTTAGGCCAAATCAGGCATTTAGGAATGAGAGGTTGCTAAAACGAGAAAAGGATCTCACCCCTATTAGAGGGTCATATGCCAGTTTGTTTCAAAAGTTGAAGCACTTGGGCATGTTGAAACCGATCCAGATAAAAATGCCAAACCCTCTGCCCAAGAAGTGTGACTTTTCTCAAAGGTGCGCATATTGTTTTGATATCCCAGGGGCATGATATAGAGAAGTGTTGGAAGCTGAAGAAAGCAATTCAGGAGCTTGTTGATGCAGGTGACATTGTCGTGCAAAATCCGGATGCAACAGACACCAGCCAAAGTTCCTGGTATTATTCATACAGAACCTAGTGGCTAAGATGACGTGCTTGGTAATTGGGAAGACTCTCCATTTCTTGGTCAACCAGAGTGGAGTTTTGGTGGCTTATTTTGTTGTCATTTCTGTTGTCCAGGTTATTTCAGGGTTGTAATATGGATATTGTCTTGTAAATTTGCCCTTCTATCTTTTGATTTTGCCCAGTTCCATTGATCACAGTATCTCATTTAGTGTTGTCTAGGTTTGTCCTAAAGGTTGTACCCCAGTTTATTGCGTTTGTTTTGTGGTACCAACTCTTTCCCCGTCTAATGCAATTCTCTGTCTCCCGTTATTTCTAGTCATTTTATTTGGTTTAAGTATTTCCTCTTTATAGTTCCTTTCTGTCAGCCCTAGTAACATGACAAGGGCGCATAATTTTGTCGTAGTCTTAAAAGTTAATCATAAAGCCACTGGGTGATGATCGGGACACTTAAAAGAAATAAGAACAGATTCGGACATCTTGAGACCATTTGAAGCCCGAACCATGTGAAACTGGAGAACACAAAGAAACCTCATACCTCATGTGACATCAGTTTGAAATTTAAAACAAGTTTGCCCAAATTGGCAAGGGTCGTTCGCGATAATGAGAATGGGAGTGTTGTCCAAATAGCGCTATAAAATTAACAAATGGAAAAGGCAATGTGTAGATATGGTTATCAAGTCTGGTACGATCAGAAGATGTTACAAATCTTTGTTTAATCGCGTTATTTGTTCTTGGCATGTTTTGAATATTGGAATGCCGAAGGCATTTTATTCTGCTATCTAAACACTTTGTCCTTCGTTAACCCTTTAAGCCTTATTTGTTTTCTTTCATACCCCTCCTTCGTAATCAGTAGCGAAAATTAGAAACATAAACATGGAAGATAAAGAAAAAAAGAAGAGAAAAGAACAAAAACAACAAAAAGAAAAAAAAGAAAAGAAAATAATAGTTTAGTGAAAAGGAAAACTAGAACAAACGAGGAATTGGGAACTACGTTTGACCTGATTCCTCAAAGAGGATACGTAGGCGCTTCACAGCTCGGTCATAGGGGAAAAAAAAGTTGTGTTTATTATAAATAAATGTAGTTCCGAAGGTTGTAATTTTAAACCAAATTGATGTGTTTTTGAGCCTTCAAGTACCCTTTCTTTCTAGCCCTATCCAAATGCCACATTACGGTCCAAAGAAAGACCTTCCGATCAGTCTTCAAAGAGGCCAAGTCAGACAAATGAGAGAGTCTTATCAGCGAACATAACACTCCGACCCCCAGCAGAAAAGACTCTGATCCCCAGANATAGTGAAAACCTTCGGGCACTACAAGTCGAATAAGATTGAGAATCAGATGGGAAATCACCAGACGAAGATTGTGAAAGACGATTAACGACGGAGGATAGGCCACGTGTGCATGTCATGACCATTAGAGTCGGTATCCGCGTTTGATAGGTTTTTATTTCATAGTTTTTCTTTTCAAAGAGTCATCCTTTTCCTTTGTCTTTTATTCTATTCCTTTTATCTTTCTCCTTTCATCGAAAAATTCCCCAACAGAGTCTGTTTGGTCAAGACAAGTGAGAAATGACTTCAAAATTTGCCATCAGCTTTCCAATTAGGCAAGGCAAGATCTGACTGGTACATCCAAGTGGTATAAGTCAGGAAGGAACAAGCGCAAGGTCAGTGTCAAGAAGGATTTTCCCCAGCAAGAGGAGATTGACAAATGGATGGATCAGTGTCAAGGAGGATATCCCCAGCAAAAGTGAAGGTTATAGACCTCAAGGCCAAGGCCAGTGGACAAATCATGAAAGAACAATGCGGAGAGCGATTTGGGAAATTCATATGAGACTCAAAGGTGGGGGAAATGCCAGTTCCCGAGCTATGCCACAAAAATAAAAGGGATATCCCCAGCAGAAAAGGTATTTTCAGTGACATGGATGAACGAAGAAAGTGGTTTATCAGCAAAACATTGCAAAATTCTTCAAGGGGAATCAGTTGTCATGGAAATATACGGGGCTAGATAAGAGGATAAAAGTGGAAAACAACGGTGAGAGGTTTGTGAATAAGGAACCATCAAGAAGGTCGGAAGTTATCGGCCAAGTTTCAAGATGGTCGGACGACACGAAGCAGGGCAAGTCGTTCTAGGACCAGCAGAAATATCATCCCCAGCAAATAATATCATCCCCAGCAAGTTTTGATGGTGTAATGGAATGCAGAGCAGGGGAAGGAGAAAGGGAAGAACCAACCCCAGCAGGAGCATCACAACCAACCACCGCACTTTAAACTGACAAAATTTCTTTGATATGAAATAGGGACGGGAAATGTCATTGATGGCAGAGAGGCACGATGCAAGGAAGATTATCAAACTGGGGCAGAAAAGTTTCTTTTCATTTTGAAAATTTTTTGGAAATCAGGTATCCACTTGGGGAAGAAGCCAGATAACACAAGGGAAGTGGTCTTTGAACCAGTGTTATCCCCAGCATTGTTGAAAGAAGGAAAATAACAAGTTTTTGTATCCCCAGCAGACAGAACAAAATGATGAAACTTGTGTTCCGAAAAAGCAGAAGGTCAGTGTCATCCCCAGCAGTTTTTGGAAGAATGAAGCACCAGTTTTGAAGGAATGAAAATTCCCCTAGCAGTGTTATCCCCAGCAGTGTTGAGAGAAAATAAAAGTTTTGAAGGAAGTAGTTTTGAAAAAAAAAAGGAAGAAAGGAGATTCCCCCAGCAGTATTATCCTCAGCAGGTAAGTAAATAATTCTCCAGCAGTGATTTAAGGGAAGACAACACGAGTTTTTGGGGGAAGTAGTTCTGATATAAGGTAATTCAATGTAGAAGGAAATGGTTTAGGAGACAAAGGGGAACAACGGTAATGGAATGCGGATGAAGTGGTCGTTGAAGTCAGGTGCCCGCCTAAAGAACAGAAAGGCATTATCTTTTTAAATTGTACTTGAAGTTTTAAATTATAGTCGAGGTCAGGTGCCCGCCTGAAGAACGGAAAGGCATTATATTTTTAAATTGAAGTTTTAAATTATTATTGAGGTCAGGTGCCCGCCTGAAGAACGGAAAGGCGTTATCTTTTTAAGTTGAAGTTTTAAATTATTTTTGAGGTCAGGTGCCCGCCTGAAGAACGGAAAGGCTTTATCTTTTTAAGTCGAAGTTTTAAATTATTGATGAGGTCAGGTGTCCGCCTGAAGAACGGAATGGCGTTTTACTTTAAGTTGTTGTTTGAAGTCAGGTGCCCGCCTGAAGAACGCGAAGGCGTTATCTTTTTAAAATTGTGTTTGAAGTTTTAAATTATAGTTGAGGTCAGGTGCCTGCCTGAAGAACGGAATGGCGTTTATTTTTAAGTTGTTATTAAAGTCAGGTGCCCGCCTGAAGAACGGAATGGCATTTATTTTTAAGTTGTTGGTTGAAGTCGGGTGCCCGCCTGAAGAACGGAATGGCGTTTATTTTTAAGTTGTTGGTTGAAGGCAGGAGCCCGCCTGAAGAGAGGAATGGCGATTTATTTTCAAAGATGTTGTTGAAGTCAGGAGCCCGCCTCAAGAGAGGAATGGCGATTTATTTTCAAAGATGTTGTTGAAGTCAGGAGTAAGTTGTTATTAAAGTCAGGAGCCCGCCTGAAGAGAGGAATGGTGATTTATTTTCAAAGATGTTGTTGAAGTCAGGAGCCCGCCTGAAGAGAGGAATGACGATTTATTTTCAAAGTTGTTGTTGAAGTCTGGAGCCTGCCTGAAGAAAGGAATGGCATTTTATTTTCAAAGATGTTGTTGAAGTCAGGAGCCCGCCTGTAGAGAGGAATGGCGTGTTATTTTCAAAGTTGTTGTTGAGGTCAGGAGCCCGCCCGAAGAGAGGAATGGCTATTTATTTTCAAAGTTGTTGTTGAAATCAGGAGCTTGCCTGAAGAGAGGAATGGCGTTTTTATTTTTGAAGTTGTTGTTGAAGTCAAGAGCCCGCCTGAAGAGAGGAGTGACGTTTATTTTCTGGAGTTGTTGTTGAGGTCGGGAGCCCGCCCGCATAACAAAGAAATACATTTCAGTCTTTACATTTCAAGTCTTGAAGTTAGTAACCCGCCGGAAGGCAAAAGGTTACAACAGAAAATCCCCAGCATAAATCCAAATTCAGAAATCAGAAGGAAGGTAGCAATGGTCAATTCAAGCTTCGTAGAAAAATAATTCGAAGCTCACAAGAAGGAAATAAGCAGTTCAAGTTCGGCAACCAAGAGAAGCCAACGAGCCAAGTCAAAATGAAGAGACATCCGACAAAGCACGAGCCAACAAGAAAGCAGGGCGACAAGAGCAAGCCCGAAGATTTAGATAAGATTTTTGTAATTCATAGGGTATAATTTAGTCTAGCTTCTTATTTTCTTCGAGCAAGGTGTAATAAGGAGGTTGGTAAGCAGTAGCAGCAACAACAACAACAGTAAATAGCAAAATCACAGTTCCACGGTAGTCCCAGCTACCAAAACTTTCCGAACTACATTGGCCTGATTCCCTTTTAGCCAGGGATATGTAGGAGACCTTTTGAAGAAAAGGTTCGATCAAATCTTTTAAAAAAAGATGCTTCACACGGAGTACTCAAACGGGCAAAAATTGCTCGTATTCGCTCACTTTATCTTTGTACGAAAACTCTTCGGTGTTTTCGGGCAAAGAGGGGTAGCTGTGAGCGCGTGATTTTGCCCTATATGAGAATTACTCCCAAAAAATTCAAAATAAAATAGTTTTTGTTTGTTTGCAATTGTCGTAAATTCTGTGTTATTTCTCTTGTATTTTTTACATTTGTTTGTGCATGTTTATTTGTTTTAATTGATGAAAACACAAAATATGGAGTAATTAAGCTGGTTTTACAAAAAATGAAAATCACAAAAATAGGTACTTTGCATTTTTAGCATTTGATGCCAAATTGTGTGATTTTATGTTAATTGGTGTTTAATCTTGTGTGATAATTATTATTAGGAGTTGATTAGTATTTTAAGTTAATTTTGGTTTTATTGATTTAATCTAGGATTTTGGTTTTAAATTAGGAGTTAAAAATAGATAAATAGAAAAGAACAAAAATAGAAAAGAAAAATCGGACTGGGCCAATTTTGAGTTAGAAAATCAGTCCCAATCACACACCCAATCCATGGCCCAAACCGGTTGGTCTCATAGACGTCCCAAACGACGTCATTCCGGCACGCAAAATATGAACCGTTGATCAAACAGATCTAACGGTCCAGTTCAACTCTCACATCGATGAAACGACGTCGCTTTGGGTTGGTTGATCTGAGCCGTTCATTTCATTTGATCGAACGGCCCAGTATCGTCTTCCACGCCCCGACCCATTTCCATCCAGAGACCAACCCGGTCTCAAGGGCATCGGAACGATACCGTTTTGATAAATCAATCAATCCAAGCCGTTGATATTAATTGATCCAACGGCTAGGATAAAATCTCTAAGTAGGTATATATATTTCACACCATACCCAGCCCCCACTCAACACCCCGTCTTCTTCGTCTCTGACCTCTCAGAGACGACCCCAAGTAACGCCACCGCAAACCACCGCCTCCACCCACCGAAAATCGCCTCACGGCGGTTCCGTTGGTCCAAACGACCCCAGTATCACATCCTGAACTCCCCTCAACCTCCCCATTCCAAATCTCCACTCCATCACCTTCGAATCCCAACCAGGCTCTTCGAATATTCAATCGAAGAATCAGGCCCCCAACCCTAGTTCGTCTGATGGCCACCAAACTCACACCCCTTGACCCCTGAACCTCTCTCACCACTGGAACCCTATTAGTTCCCTTCGAATCTGCCTAGAACACTTTGAATGACAATTTAACCGCATGAACCTTAGCGCCACCACAAAATTCCCCAGAGGCGGTGCCCAACCCAAACCGCCCCAAATCAACACCAATTGACCACCCAAACCCCTTCATCCCAAATCCCATGTCAGTTCCGCTCGAATCAAGTTGGAACTGGACGAACCCTAGAAGAACCAAATTCTGGAGTCGATTCTAGGTGAGGAATTTGAGGTCGTAATTGACCTTAGTCGAGTGTTCTCAGTCGAGAACACTCAATTAAGGTCTGCTTTGGCCTCAAAAGCTTGAGTCAAAGCTTCGACTGATCGGAGTTCGTTTGGTTTCTGATTTTGAGGTATTTTTCCTTTCCTGTTCTATTTTGTTATTGTTTATTTGTTTAGGTTTGTTGTATTTTGTTTGATTGATTTCTCATTATTTTTCGTCGATTATCTTCTTCTCCTCTTCTGGGCCCTTTTCTTGGTCCATTTTTCTTCTGATTGATTGATATGTTATAAATTGTCGAGTCGTTTCGTCGAATAGTCCGTATCTTTAAGTATATGATTTTAGATTTTAGTTTGTGTTTCCTTGTTGTGATTCAGCGTTTTGAATGATTCATTTTTCTTTAAGTTGATATCATAGTTGCCCCTGAGCATTAGGAGTCAGTTTTTTTTGAAGTTCAGCTTATCGTCAAATTGTTTCTAATTTGTGTTTAAAAATCTGGATTTGCATCTTTTTCCAGTGCTTACTGTTTGATTGTTCTCATTCGAATTGTTCATCAGTCTTAATTGAATAGTGAGAATTTCAAGTGTGATATACTCTGGACATTTAAGGAACCAAACTAGGATTGACAATTAAGTGAATTGGTTATAGTTGCAGTTTCATGAATATCAGGAGGGTACTTTGGGATTTGAAGTTTGGAAATATGTTTATTTTAAGTGGATTTTCTCATTTCGAATGGCCTGCCAGTTGAATGTTCAGCGGGCCACTGAACCATTGAATAATTTAATCAAAAAAGGGAATAAGGGGTTGGCCTAGTGCCTTTACTAATTGGAAATCAAAAACAGTAGGTTAATGATAAAAAGCTAAAAGGATACACATAGTAGAGGAATAACAAGCTGGAAAGTAGATAACATGGGGGTAATAATGAAAAAGCTAAAAGGGATGCACATGGGAAGGAAAGTGTTGGAATAAAAAAGGAGTAGGCATGGTCTTTAAAGGGAGAACACGTTCAGACATTAAGAAGAGAACATTCTGGGGAAAAAAACATAGAGAGAGAATCTAAGAAAGGTTTTAAGTAATCTCAAGGGGACAGAGATTGAAAAAAACTGGAGAGTCAGTCAATTCTCAAGGATCAGTTTTGAGAGTGTTTAAGATTGAACTGAATAGAGAGAAGTACTGAGAAGTCTCACTGTGCCATTGAAATTCTTTTCCTGCTTTAGAGATTTCATTTTCTTTATTCAAGTACACTAGGCTGACCTTGAGTGACTTTGAGTCCAGCTGAATTGGTTTTTGATTGAACTTTAGCTTGTTGAAAGTTTCAAGTGGTTCTGGATGTTTCTTTGAGTTCATTTGGTTTGTTTTAGTACTGCTATGGGTCAATCTTTTGGGTTTTGTTTGGTTTTTGGGTCATTGAATCACTCCTGGGTTGAACTTGTTGTGTTGGTTGCTGTAAACTATTATTGCTGTGTTGTTGCTGGGGTTACTGGTATCTGCTGCTGCTGACTTACTCTTCTCCTCTTCTTGTATTGCCATTTCCAGGTACACAACTTGATCATTGATAATTGTGAGCTGAAATATGAAAGGATTGAAGCATGAAATCTAAGTTTTTTTTTTAAATTTCTATAACTATTTAATCAACATTCAGCTTATTGATGTGGTTTAAATTTCTGTTTGTATTATATTAAGTAGACTGATAAACTGCTAAGTATGAATGTGTCTAGTTGAATCATTAAGTGTGTACTCGTGTATGCAGAAATGCATAGAAATTTTAGTTGATTAAGCACCAGTTGTGATTAATTGGAAAGAAGTTCATGTTAGCTTTAGTTAAATTCTTGGCAACTATTTTCGAATCTGTTTTGAGAAGAACTCTTGTAATGAGATAGAGTTCCCAGTAGCATTGTCGTGTAGATCATGATCATAGGCGAGCATGTGGTTTTAATTGGTGATTTTAAGTTGAGTCCCAGAGTATTAATTTGCATGTAGGAAAAGTAATGTCCAAATAACAATAGATTTTGAAATTGACAGTTTGTTTGCTAAAAAGAGTATCGAATTAGGCGTGGGCCTCTTTGATTATTTTCAGTAATAATTGAATGGTTAACTAATAAATTAGGGTCTTTAGAGATAAAAAAAACTAAATAGAAAATCGCAGTTTACTTTAGGCTTGCCTTTTAATAAAAATGAGACGAGCCTCGCCAAACAAAATGCACAAATCGTGGGGCACTCGTTAAATGTATATATCAAAACACTTAGATTTCGGGAGAGTCCGTTTAGCAAATTTCACAGTCCTCCTCAAAGATAATAACGCGCTAGTCACTTTAGGCGCGCTTTTAATAATTTACTTTCTTAAGCTCGGCTGCACATTTATGTGACCCAAATCCAAATCTCAACGAAGTCGAAATATGTCAATAACCACGGGTGCATTGATGTGACGTGGTTCGAGATATATTTTCACGACGTTGTAATTCTCATTAAAAATAATAATAAAAGCGGTCCAAAGTTAAAAGTACATAGGTAAAAACATGTATTAAAAATCAGATAATTGAAGCAAAATATAACAGTTGAGCGACCGTTCTAGAACTACGGAACTCGGGAATGCCTAACACCTTCTCCCGGGTTAATAGAATTCCTTATTCGGATTTCTGGTTCGCAGACTGTAATACAGAGTCAATCTTTTCCTCGATTCGGGATTTAAACCGGTGACTTGGGACACCATAAATCTCCCAAGTAGCGACTCTGAATCTCTTAATAAATGAATCCCGTCTCGATTGTCCTTTAATTGGAAAAACTCCCTTCATTACACCCTTCCGGGGTGCGGTAGCGGAAAAAGGAGGTGTGACAGATACCATGTTCATAGGATTTCTGCATTTCATATAAGTATCTTGTTCAAAGTATTTTCTACATTTTCGTATAGAAACCATGTCTATAGGTTTGCATATCATATAGATAATATGCCTATAGGACTTCTGCATTTTTGCATATGCATCGGTCATTAGGCAAACTTATTATAGGACTTAACTAATTAACTGCACATAGATGACTTGCCTATAGGATTTCTGCATAAGCAATAACAGCGACTAAAAACAGTAAACGCCTAGAAAGCATGCCTATAGGAGCTATCAACTAAAATTTGAATCGTCTGCTCGCTCCTAAGTCTAAAATCAGTAGCATTTTGTTTAACACTCATAGAACTTATGACCTTATAACTGACAGTTCTTTTTCTGCAATCAGTTTACTCCTTTGTCTCTAAATCCAATAGATATCATGCCTATAGGTCCGTTTAACACATAGGCAAATGGTTAGGTAATTAATTAATTGTGTCAGTCTTTGACAACTACATCTAAGCAGGGCTAATTTGGGCTCCTTATCTAGGAAATATGTGGTAAATCAACCTACCCTACGCCTTAGTTTAATCCAGACCAAACCAGTATGTGTAAGACATGCTAAACCATATGCTTTTCTTTGATTTAAGGAGGCTTATTTGAGCCATATCTGTTTACTTGCCTTCTAATACTTGTTGTATATGTTCTAAATGTCGCCTTAGAATTTTATCATTTGAAAACTCTCAAAAGTCCCCCCCCCCCCACTTCCTCCCCTTTAGGATTAATAGTCTCATATGCCTCTGGGACTGACAGGATTGGGACGGGTAATAGCATGCAATAAGTAACGATACTATTCCGTGTATTAATACCTTAATGGGGTGGAAAGGGTAGAATATGGATAAGATGACCGGTGCGCTAATATCACGTGCGACCCCTCTTCTGAGGAGTGATTGCTGGATATTGCATTGATATGATCCATATTAACCATAAACCTAGGACCCCTCTTCCTTTATTTTCTTTCATCTCTTCTTGTTTAACTCTTTAAATCTTTTTTCATAAAATTCTGCCCTCTCTACTTACCTTCACAAGTTTTCAACTTATTGCAATGTTATATGAAAATTCTTATTTGAGCCTTAATTGCTTATGTGTTTATGTAAAGTCACAATTGTAACATGGCCGGGAACCACACTTGTGGATCCTGAGGGGTGCCTAACACCTTCCCCTCGGGATAATTTCTAGCCCTTACCCTAATCTCTGGTTTCTTCAACTCAAACCTTTCTTAAAGTGTTCTAATGCACTATAATCATTAGGTGGCGACTCTCCAATTACAAAATCCAATTCTCGAAAGGGAATAGAGTTGTCCTCCCAAATGTCGTAAACCCGATTTCGCCTTACAAAAAGAGGGCGTCGACACTCGGCAACCTTGCCGGTCGTACTTTCTGCACTTGTAGGATAGTTAGAAGAATAAGGAATGGTAACAAGGTTAGGGATTATAACATTCTTTGTCTTCTCTGATTAATCATCTACAGCTCCAACTTCACTTTCTCGGAAGATTACATCTCTGCTTCTAATGACCTTCTTCTTTACAGGATACCCGAACTCTTCATCTCCGTATCCAATGAATATGCAGGGAACGGATCTATCATCCAGCTTTGTTCTCTGCTCCTTTGGTACATGTGCAAAAGCTCTACAACCGAACACATTTAGATGTGAGTAGGACACCTCCTTGTTAGTCCAAACTCTCTCTGGGATGTCAAACTCCAATGGAACTGATGGACTCCTATTGATCAGGTAACAGGCTGTCTGAACTGCTTCATCCCAGAATGACTTAGGTAGTTTAGCCATTTTGAGCATGCTTCTCACCTTCTCAACAATGGTGTGGTTCATCCTCTCGGCGGTACCATTGTGTTGTGGGGTTCTAGGAACTGTCTTTTTATGTCTAATCCTATGACTTGAGCAGTACTCTTCAAATTCCCTTGAAGTGTACTCACCTCCATTGTCACTTCGGAGACACTTTAGCTTTCGACCGGTCTCCCTTTCCACCAGAGCATGAAACTTCTGGAAAACTTGAAACACCTGATCTTTGGTTTACAAGATATAAACCCACAATTTACGTGAAGCATCATCAATAAAAGTAATAAAATATTTGTTACCGCCCATCAATTCAATTTCCATTAGACCACAAACATCAGAATATACTAAATCAAGAATATTCAATTTTATTTCAGACGATGTCTGAAATGAGACTCTATGATGCTTACCAAATAAACAGTAGTCACAAGGTTTTACTGTTGTACCTTTGGCAAAAGAGATGAGTGATTTCCTGGCAAGAATCTGTAATCCCTTCTCGCTCATATGACCCATTCTTTTATGTCACAAATCTGTAGAAATCTCATCTTGTGCCGTGTTAAATTCACCTCGGCATATTTCTGAATTTGTCTTGTACAACGAGCTACAAGCAACTCCCTTTGCAATCACCAATGATCCCTTGGTGAGTCTCCATTTTTGATTTGCAAAATAGTTCTCGTACCCATCTCGATCCAAAGCAATTCCCGAGATCAAGTTCATCCGCAAATCAGGTACATACCGCACGTCCTTTAAAACCAATGTGCATCAGACATTTGTCTTGATACAAATGTCGCCAATCCCCGCAATCTTTGAGTAACTTGTGTTATCCATTCTCACAGTGCCAAAATCACCTGCTACATATCTGCAAAAAAGATCTCTTACCGGTGTGGCATGGTAAGATGTCGCTGTATCAACCACCCATTCCGACTCTGGACCTGCCAAGTGCATGCATTCCTCTTCGTCATTTATGAAGAGAACAACATTATCATTATTTTGCACCATGGCGGCTGTGTTGTTGTCATTCTTCTGGCCACTGCTTTCACCTTTGCCCTTTCTTATATTTGGGCAGTCTCTTTTGAAGTGACCTGGTTGATCACAATTGTAGCAATTTCTGGCTTTTGACTTGGATCGGTTCCTGGACTTCCCACGAGCTCCAGATTTACCATAATTGCTTGAACTCCTTTGATAACTCTTGCCTCTATCTTCTGTGATGAGAGCATGTCCTTGATTTTCAGGTTTCTTTCTCATCTTCTCATTGAGTAGAAGAGCCGATGTGACATCTTTCAACTCAATGGTAGTCTTACCGTGCAGGATGGTTGTTGCCAAATTATCGTACGAAGATGGCAACGAGTTCAACAACAAGATGGCTTTATCTTCTTCCTTGATTTTCACTCCGAGGTTGGCAAGCTGTGTGATTAGTCCGTTAAACACATTTAAATGTGATAAAAAATTTGTACCTTCAACCACGTGTAGGGCGTATAACTGCTTCTTCAAGTACAATTTATTTGTAAGCGTTTTGGACATGTATAGGCTTTCCAACATTTTCCAAATACCACATGCGGTGTCTTCATCAATGATGTTATTTACCACATCATCTGATAAGTGCAACCTGATATATTGCACTAGCAGCCTTTTCATCCAAGTCAGCCTAATCATCAGCTTTCATGGTATCAGGCTTTTTGGCATCAGCATCTAGTACCTTGTGTAATCCCTGTTGAATTAGCAGATCCCTCATCCTTCTTTGCTATTTTGAGAAACCGCTATCTCCGTTGAATTTTGCTACCTCATACTTTACTCCGGATATTTTTTTCACCGAGTATAGTACTAACGATAGTGAATAGTATTTCTGTGAACGAGCAGAACCTGTGCTCTGATACCAGTTGTTGGGAATAAATCCCCATAGTAATAATATTCATGGTAATAAAGGCGGAATAATAATATAGTAGTGAGATACGGTAATCAACAAGAATAAAAGAGTGACAACGACACCAAGATTTTTACGTGGAAAATTCTTCTGAATAAAGGAAAAAAATCACGACCCCGAGAGGAGCAACTGATATCACTATAGTAAGAAATTTTACACTTTGTAGGCCTGAGTAAAATACTACAAATATCACTACAACACTCAAAAGAAATAACTCTTTTTTGATATTTCACCTCACTACAATATCGCTCACACTTTCTATTTTTCTCACAGACTATTTTCTTATACTCTATCTGTGATGCCTCAATCTTTCTTTCTCTCTTTCTTGGTGTGTTTGAAGAAGTGAGAGAACTCCTCCTTTTATAGGAGAAAGTACTTGGGCTCCAAGTTGCAAAAGAAAAAATAGAAAACCTTGGTAAACATTCTCCTCCTTTCATTCCATTCTTTGGCTCCAAGAAAGATTATCAACCAAGTCTTTATTTTATAGGCACATGCCTATAATCTTTACTTCAAATTTTTCTTTTTTACTTATTAAATGGGTATGGGCCCTACATTTGTTTGTAGCTTGAGTTCTAGCTTCCTTCAGTTTTTTGATAAGGAAACTAGTGAATAAATTGTATCTTTTGTCCATATGTAACTTAAGCTCCTTCAACTATTACAGAGGTACTGGTGGAATGTCCCCTTCTGTTATCTATGTATTAATCTGTTATGGTATAAAGGAAACGGCCACCTACGGCGAAATTTTATTTTTTTTAAAAAAAAGACTTCCTTTTTCTTTTTTTGTTCAACAGGGAAAGTCCTGCAATTAGCAGGAGATTCGAACTAAAAGGAAGGAATTATTTATCACTGTCAAAATAGAAACACGGACCAAATAATGTGTTCATCACATCTCCTATATACAATAAGCCAGATTGTACATCAGCTATAAGTGAAATACCGTGGCAATTAAGATTGAAAGATATCATAATTCATAATTCACATGTACAATTTCTGCAGAAAGAGACTTTATTATTGACGTTGAGTTAAAAAGATTAAACTAACACGGGGGAAACAAAACCACTTTTGCCTCACAAACAAACTTGATATGTACTTGATCACGCCCAACTATGCCTTATAAAAAAGAACAATGCGGACGTTGCAAATATAACCCGAGTATTACGCCCAGGGTCGAATCCACAGAGAGTTAACCTATCAACCACTATCTTCAGACCCACTAATTCTTCAGAACCAGCTTCCCAAATATTCAAATCTCAGTTGAATATTCTTTAACAACTACGCTTGCAAGCAACTAAATAGCTGTAAACTAAACTAATAAGGTTGTAAGCAATAATGAGAAGAAGCTAAGGCAATGATTTCCTCTATTGATGGAATCCCTTCTGTTTATGCTCATACAAATTTACCAAAGCATCTCTATCAATCATGAACGCTAATCTTACCGTAAATCTCTCTCGAGTAATCACAGTAATTTACTATTGCACTCTCCCGAGATACACTAGCTTACTTTATTTAGCACGATTCACTTTAGATTACACCCAAGGCTTCGTTATCCCTAATCCCGCCTTTAAACCCACAATTATAGATTCCTCTAATAATCTAGGAGTGGCGTTGTTCAACAATAACCTAAATATGCACTCTTTTCCAAGTTATACATACTAAATAGGTACAGTTAATTGAGGATCCTGTCAATTAACTACAACAAACACGAAGTTGAACAAATAGAGATTAAACTGGCAATTTGTATTCACAAAAACAAGAAGTTCATCACCCAATAGGTTCCATCAAAATCTTAGACAAGGAATTTAGCTACTCATGGCTATGAGTAAATAAACTAAGATAGAATTCATCATAAAAATCAAAAGTAAAGAAGAAAGATGTTTGGAGTATTCTCTCACAATAGTTTTCCTTGCCAAGATACTCTAAAAATCAATACATGCCTCTTTTGGGCGAAGTCTAATGTTTTAAATAGGGTTTAGGTCTAAAAATCCCGTATTTGCACTTTGATCCCTGAACTTTCTGCGCCTGCCGCAGTTCTGCGGCGGTCGCGGTAGAACCGCGACCAATTACCCTCTCTGAACCTCTAAAGTTCTGAAGTTGCCTTCCACCGCGGTTCTGCCGCGGTCGCGGTAGAACCGCGGCCAAACCGCTTTTCTGAATCCTGAGGGCTAGCAGGGCGTAGCTTCATTGGGAATTTACACATTTGGCCTCTTTTCTCCAATTTTTGACTCCAAAACTGCTCCTTAGCCTTCCTTATACATATATCACCTGCAAATCATGAAAAGCGCTAATAAGAGCACTTTGTTATCAATTTTAGCGTTAAAACTACATACGAATGTGATTATTTAAGGTATGATTATAGTCAAATTCACCAATTATCAGTACTCTCTTCCTATTTTATATGGTACCATTTGACTATGCACAAAATTTAATAAAGAAAGTAAAACATTTGAAATTTATTTTCTAAAATAAATATTACTCCTTTCGATTCGTGATAAGTGACTTTTTAGCTTTTGACACACCCCTTAAGAAAATAGGAACTCTTAGAGAAAAAAAATCACTAAATTACCCTTAATTTAATTGTTATCTTGATATATTGGAATATGTAAATAAGGCCAAATTTTAGAAAAATAAAATTAATTTCTTTCTTGATTATGCGAAAGAACACTTATTTGAACTAAAATAAGAAACGCCAAAAGGTCACTTATTATGGGAGTACTACTTAAATACATGTGTCGCTCTAAATATCTACTAATTAAGAGTTAAAAGTGAATTTTAAAATTAATTTGTTTTAAAACATGAAAAATGCAAAAATAAGTGCGTGCAGAGGGAATAATTGATAACAAAACAAGTTGGGTGATGGACCTTGTTTCTAACAAAACAGAGTGGAAGAAAAGAAGTGGAAAAGAGGAGAAGAAAGTGGGGAGAAATTCGAAAATAGCCAGATTTACATCTGATCGTTTAAAAATAGTTCAATTTTAAAAGTAATCGAAATTTAGTCACTTTTCATGTAAAGATAAATTTGAGCGAAAACACTGTTCAAAATCCAGAAAACACGCCAGGTATACTTGAACTCCAGCATATTATACTGGAGTTCAAGAGCAAGTATACCGGTCCAGCATAATATACTGGAGTTTGGAGCACCGGTGATCCACTCTCCAGTATATTGACAACAAAGTATACCGGTCCAGCATAATATGCTGGTGTTCGTACACAGGTGCACCGAAATCCAGTATATTATGTTGGACCGGTCTCTGTTGCCACAAAATAGTGACTATTTTTCATTGACTTGGTAAACACTGACTATTTTTTATTGACCAGTCCAAAAACTGGCTATACCGTGCTATTTTTACAAGAAAGTGAGAACTGTGCAGAGAAAAGGGAAAAGAAAAGAAAAACTGCTCTAATACTAACCCTAGCTAGTGTTCTCTAACCATATTTCAGCCCAGCAATCCCAACATCAAAGAGGTATACGCAAAAGCTCCTTTTGATTTCAGTAGTGGAAAATGTAAAACCTTTGTTCCTAATTACATAAAGTTTGCTCAATATGATTTATATTAGTCTACTGCTTCATATTTGTTTCTTGATTGTGAGGAATAGTAGTTATAGCTGATGGATGAAGCCAGAGTATATAAATTTAAATAATATGGTTGAAAAACTGACAAGTGTAGGGATAATAAAGCAATTCCAGGGTGATATGAAGTTTTCTTGTCCAAAAGCTAAAATAATACTAACTGCTATTTAAGTAAGTTATGATGATCACTACTGTTCTGATATTTTTTGGAATGATTTTAGTTGCTTTAGGCATTCACTTTTCTGAGTTTTCAGTGGCCTTAGTCGTGGTTTCTGCATTAATTCAGTTTATTTCTATGTGAAAAGCAAGTCTGTACAAAGAAACATGCTGAAATAAAAGGGCAATTTTGTTCATCTATGACCTATCATAGTAAAATGAGAGACAAAAATGTTAATGGAGTATTACTCGAGGTTGTCTTTTCTGCACGATCTTCATTTTATAGGTGTATTACGTGTTTGATTTTGAAACATAAGGTGTGTTTCCATAATTGAATTATATTATAGTGGTGTTTAGTGTAATTTTTTCTAAATTGAATTGAGACAACAACCGATTCTTATCTTATATCTGTAGAACACAATAGAGAAAAATTGACGATGAAGAAGAATAAATCCTTAAAATCATCAAAATAAAGGGCAACTTCATCATCATCATCATCATCTTCTAAAGCAAAGATGATAATCAACAGTTCACTACTGTCAAAGGATGTTATGCTGGATATCTTCTCAAGGCTACCGGCAAAAGCATTGTGCAGGTTAAGGTGCGTTTGCAAAGAATGGAGAAGCATAATCTCTAACCCATTTGTCAAATCCCTTCACAGAGCACGCTCATCTCAAAACCCTAAATTTCTATTTCTCCAAGAATAAAACTACCCATGGTCTACGGTATTTCTACTACTAGAGTAACTATGTCGTCAGTTGACTTTGATGGGACTCCTAATTTTGAATTGACATTCACTTTGGATGGTTATGTCAATATGTTGCCATCCAAATGGGAGTTGATTTGCTTTGTTAGTTCCGAAGGATTTTATGTATGTAATCCAAGTCAAGAATTGGTTAAGTTACCGAATCCTAGTTTTCTTGATGTTAAGGATGGCAGTGCTTTTGGGTATATAAAGGAGAGGAATGAGTACGTTTTGGTTAATATATGCCTGTCGTGTTAGTTATGATATCAGGTGTGAAGTCCTGAGGTGGACTGATGGTTGTTTGAAAGATCGTTCTTGGTGAGTTGTTAATTCCAAATACCCGTATTTTCTTTGTTTGTGGGGGGTTTTGGTTGAAAATAATTTTTATTGTATTGGATATGGGGACAAGTATGATGACACAAAGATTGGTGCAATCGTTTCGTTCGATTTGGGGAAAGAGGAGTTTGGTACAGTGGTGCTCCCAGAAGGTCGTTTTGATTCTGAGGGAGTTTGGTTTTTGGTGGAATTAAAAGGTATGTTGTGTTTGGTTGATTCACCTGAGGACTTATCTACCGTGGATATTTGGGTTTTGAAGGATAGTAAGAATTATATGTGGGTTAAGGAGCACAGTTTGGATATAAGCAGTTTTAACCTTATCTTTGGGTTTATCATTCCTTTGGATCACATTGAAGGGAAAATTCTTATGGATGTAAAGTTTGAAAGTCTTGAGTGGTATGATGTGGAAAACAAGTGCTTCAAGATAATAGACAATCTAAGGTTAGGACAATGGAACTGGTCTTTAATTTACACTGATGGCTTGTTTTCCTTGGGAAGTTGATAGCTTAGCGGCATAATGTTTTAACTTGGTGTTTATGGTTGCTTCATCAGCCGTAGTGTTTCACCTTTTGCTTAGAGTAAATCAGTTAAAACTTTTTTAACGCTAACCAAACAATGCACTATCATTGATCTATGACATTTTTTTTTTTAATTAAATCCACTAGACATTGTGCCTAGGGCTGATATTCATAAATAAAAGATAGAATACAACAAAAGTGGAGGGGGACCAGAACCTTACCTCCACAAGTAAGATGAAAATGCACTTGGGTATCCACAAATGATACCCAAATGACACCTGAGCCCGATGGTGAGTTAGGCCTATAAAGATGATCCAATTATCTATCCAACATTGATAGACCATTGGATGTACAAAAAACCTGTGAAGTAAGCCTAGGTAAACTATACAAAAAAGCATAAATGATCCTAAAACTACTAAATCAAGAGGTTGGAAGATAGACTTCCATTTACAACATGTTCTACATATAAACAAGCTGTAGAAATGTCCTAGTAGTAATGGTACAAAAATTGTGACTGTGATAAAGGCTATCTTCCATTTTGCTTTGGCATTGAAAGCAAGGAAAGCCAAGTGGAAGATACCTGCCAAAAAAGCTCCAAAAGTGGCTTCAAGTGATCTTTGTTGTCTACTGAATCTGAAAGAAGATAATGAGCATGATCCTGCTTCAGTTACCCAGCTGATATGGTCGGAATTGGACTGTGTGTCCTGAGAAATAAGAGGTTGCAGCTGCTTCTGATGTGAGTGAGGGGTGATTGTGATAGAGTTTTGGTTTACTTGATATACCTTCAGCAGAATGAGCATCTGGGATGCTAATACCACTGACTGAAGGTATAGCAAGTAACCAATCCTGCTCCCTTTTCCTGCAAAATTAACAAACTGATTAGTAAATGTGGAGCTCAATCTCCAGGTTCTTGTGTCAACTGGAGATGAGGCTGGGGGCAGGGCATCATAGAGGATCCCTGAGTTATGAAATACAGTTGATTGCAGGTTCTTGTGTGGACTGCCATCAACTGTGTTGGTGTTGCTTATGTTGTGAACTTGGACATGGACTTGAGTTGAAAGGGAGTTACTGCAGGTATCTGGATTCCTACAGCAATGGTGTATTAGATGATGATGATGTGTGAGCTGAGGTTGGGATGTAAGACAGAAGAGAGGAGGATGGATACAGGCTATAGGAATGAAGGGGGTTCCTGCAAAGATTGCAGTTTCAGAAAGTGAAACTGCTGCAGTTTGCAACTTCTGATGCTCCTGATGGATAATGATTCTGCATTTTCTATTGCATTGAAGATGGTGGTGTGTCAGTTGGTATGGATTTAGGAAGGACATTCTGGAAGCTTGTATGAGGACCAAAAACCATGTCAGCTGAGAGGAAAGAGGTGGGGAAAGGATACTGTTGGTACAGGCATAAGATTTTGCAATTTCTACACCTGTACCAGCTGTTTTTTCTTTATGTCCCTATGAGTTGATTCTGCTGTGGGGATGGGGGAGTGTCCATTGGGTTGACTCCAGGAGGTTGAGCATCATGGATGCTAATACCACTCCCAAGGGTCTTACCAATTGGATAACTGAGGAGGTACCTGCAAAAAAGAAGCCAGAGTTAGAGAAAAAATAAGCATTTCTGCTCAGTTTCTTTAGTCTGTTTTTTCTGGAGGTTTCAGCTGTTGATGTATTGATGAAATGATGCTGGAAATACTTTCGTGATAATATTATTTTATGATCATTATTTTTTATTGTGCAGTTTGTAGAAACTGTTTTATGATGACGAGGGGTCCTAGTTAACCGTTGTCCTCTTGATTAATGGCATGAATACTCTCATTTTTCTCCCCATGTTAAGCTTTTCTCTTTCTAAGGTAATGATGCTTACTAGCCTTGCATATCAAAAACTAATGTCCTATTATCATTTCGTCCACATTTCTTATGAATTGACATCTCATTGTTAACTAATTTCATTGGAGTCTATGATGTCACTTAAGGTATTGTAGATTGCAGAGGTGAAAAGGTATTGTTATTGAAGGGGGCTTACTTTTAAGACGGTGTTCTCGGTTGCTGGTTTTTTTTAAAGCACGATTGATTACCAGATTAATGGCATGGGTATTCTCATTGCTTTCCCCTGTTTAGTTTTCCTTTCTAACGTAGTAATGCTTATTATATTTACATATCAAACACTAATGTCATGCTTATGCCATGTTTTACATTTAAAAATATCAGTATGAGTATGCATAGGTTGTTCCAGAAATTATTTAGACTTGAGTGGTCAAGAAAGTTGACAAGTTGATTTAGACCCTAGCGAGGTCATACAGAAAAGTTTATTATTAAAGTATTTTTGGGACTATCCCCTATTCTGAGAATGAATCATCGTCCATGACGAGGGTCCTGACCAAGGTGTTGAGTTCCTGAAACTACTTGTGCCAAGTACACGAGCCAAGGGTCTCGCTGCTGAGAATTTGCCTTGCCAGACTAAGGAATGCTACATGAAGAGAGTGGCACCTTGTGGATTGGGCCTATTCGATCAAGTTGGGCAACATTTCACTTTGTTTCTGCTTGTGCATAAACCGGCCATGAGGAGGCGTAAAATATCATAAAAACACTTCCTAACAGAAATTTATTTACTTTCAATACTTGAACTTGAAACTTCTAATAAAAGGTCACTATATTTTTTTGATAATAACATCATATTCCCGAGTTGATTTACCAATTTAGTTGATTGTGATTTTGGACGAATTGTGTTCCAAATGAAAGTAAGTTGCTTCTTAAATTTGCTCTAATAATAAATAATTTTACTAAAACAACTGCCTTGGAAACGGGTAACCGGCCCGGTTGAACCCGGAAGAGTGAACAGTAACTCTTACCGGGTTAACCAGAACGGTTCAAACGGCTAGTTTCTTTTTTTTTTAATTTTCAAAATTGTGGGCCCCACTGACCGTTGGCAACAATCAGACCTACATTTGGTCCGTTGGCCAACAGAAATATTGCACAAATAGCCTTTTTTTTTTAAATTTTAACCCTTTTTCAATTTACAAAA
>MU711420.1:0-10444 GCA_026770625.1 Nicotiana glauca | reverse complement strand
GTTGTCCCTCACCAATGAGGGACAAAGTGCAAGACAAAATTCACTTCTTCAAATTTTCATTTTCCCTCCATTTTAATTCCCTCTATTTCCAATTCACACTTCTTCTACTTTAAAGCCAAATGGCTTAAAGTCTCCAACAGGCTGAACATGAATAATCTTCCTAAACGATCCAGCACGTGTTGAGTTGCTGACATGCTTCCTTACTCAACAACAACAACAACCCAGTATGATCCCACAAGTGGGGTCTGGGGAGGGTAATATGTACGCAGACCTTACCCCTACCCCGAGGGGCAGAGAGGCTGTTTCCAGGAGACCCACGGCTCAAGACAACAACAAATGACGATACATTAGTACTATCCATAAACTCATACTAAAATAACATAAAAATACATAACATAACAATACAATAACGAAATAACAGTAATATAGGAAACAAAGGAAATACGAAAAGGATGGAAGGTATACTAATATCCAATAGATACACCCATGTATCAGTAGCTGATCAGTAGCATCCCAAGATTAACTCCTAACTGGCTAGTCTCACTCTAGTGCGCTGTAGAAATATCCCCAACTTTCCCCTAACCTACAACTTTAATGCTCGACCTCCACAAATCTCTGTCAAGGGCCATGTCCTCAGTAATCCTAAGACGCGCCATGTCCTGCCTGATCACCTCTCCTCAATACTTCTTAGGCCTTCCTCTACCTCTCCTGTGCCCACCACAGCCAATCGCTCCCACCTTCTCACCGGTGCATCAGTGCTCCTCCTCTGAATGTGCCCGAACCATCTGAGTCTTGCTTCTCGCATCTTGTCCTCCATGGGGGTCACGCCCACTTTCTCTCGAATATCTCCATTTCTAATCTTATCCATCCTTGTATGCCCACACATCCACCTCAACATCCTCATCTTTGTTACTTTCATCTTTTGGATGTGTGAATTCTTAACCGCCCAACACTCGGACCCATACAACATGGCAGGCCTAACCACTGCTCTATAAAACTTACCTTTTAGTAACGGTGGAACTTTCTTGTCAGCATAACCTCATGCTTCCTTACTCAGCATATCAGAATTCAGTGGCCTCAAATATGTCCAAGATTTCCTATAAAAGATCTCATTTTTAGCTTCATGTTGCTAAAATGGAACTTGATTTTGAATGAACATTTTGATTTTGAGGAGATTGTAGTCGTGGTCTTACCAGGAGTACGGCGTTGAGTTTTCTCAGTGCAGGAAGGTTGATATAAATATCTGATCTAGGCCTGCTTGTCAATACCTAAAAGTAGTTGGTTAACATTATGTTAACACTCTTAGATATGCAAAAGTAAAAAGAGAGTAAATCTTCTGCTAAAAGAGTTTTTACCTCAACAATTATGCCATCTTGTAACTTCTGTGTTGTAGACAAATTCTACAATTTAATCACATATAGATAAGAGACAATTCATCTCTCTCTTCCACATTATTTTCTTGCTAGGATGTAGAGGTTTCAATCTTTGGTGTTGACCAAACATAGATGCTGAAGAAGAAGCCACCAATCAGTAAACTAAAAATAGAACAAGAATTATATGAAACTGGGATTTAGCATGTTCATTACTACGAAAAGATGCTATTGGAAAAGAATTATCAATTGAAGCAAGAGTTTAAGAGTTCAGATGATTCACAAGCATATTTTACCGCAAACTAACATTTAAATAGAAGCACCGCGTGGAGAGAATTAAGCTCGCAATGATACTGGACAAGAAAACTAAGCGCATTAAGTGATTGGTAGCCTATTATTGAGTTAATTTTATCCATGGTCATTCAACTTTTATGTTTGTTACCCAAAAGTCACTTATCTTTTTATCTTTTTTTGATTTTGTAAAAATCATTCAACTTTGTGTTCATCATACAAAAGTCACTTTTCTTTCTTTTGTTGCACAAAAGTCATATTTTTACTTGAAAAATCTATTATGCCCTTGTTATTATATAAACCTTCATATTTATGTAATACCTTCTTTATTATATACTATATAATAGTATACTTTTACCTATATATTTTATTTATAAATAAAATAACTTAATATATTATTATATTTATTATTTTTATAATATATTCGTATATTTAACTGTTTCTTAACGTTAATTTCAAAATATATTAGAAGCGTTTTTAAATTTGTCAGTAACTTTAATATATATTAGTAGAGAAAAAAATCGGCAAGTACATTTCCGTGAGAAAATTTGCAGGTAAACAAATAAAGAAAATGATAAAAAAATCATATGTTAATCTGAAGGAAAATCCCTAGGTAACTCTACATGCGAATTTAGCTGGGGATATTTTTTTGAGAATTTACCTGAACAATTGGTTATGTTATACTACTGAAATTCGGGAGAAACCGTTAAAAAGAATCGACCAAAATTGGTCGGTAATGACCAATAACCGTCCAAAACACGACCATTAACGTGTTGTCGGTATTTTGAAGGTCGGAAGGTCCTACCGACCAAAGTTGGTCGGAAATTACCGACCAACTTTGGTCGGTCAACTGAATTCAAAAAAAAGAGAATTGCTGGAAAAAAAATGTTGTTTTATAGCGCTACTAATATATATTTTGAAATTAACGTTAAGAAACAATTAAATATACGAATATATTATAAAAATAGTATCAAGTTATTTTATTTATAAATAAAATATATAGGTAAAAGTATATTATAGTATATAATATAGAAAGTATTATATAAATATAAAGGTTTATATAATAACAGGGGCATAATAGACTTTTCAAGTAAAAATATGACTTTTGTGTAACAAAAGAAAGAAAAGTGACTTTTGTGTAATGAACACAAAGTTGAATGATTTTTACGTAACCAAAAAAAGATAAGTGACTTTTGGGTAACAAACATAAAAGTTCAATGACCATGGATAAAACTAACACCCTATTATATAAACATATACATTATATATTATTTTAAAGAAATACTTTATTAACTACATGTGCTACATGGCTGTTAATTTCATGTGCTAAAGATTCAAATTCTCTTCTCAGTAGATATAGAAGAAAATCTGAAATAAATCTCTCCTACTTTTATAATATCGAAGCAGGAATTAACTTCAGATTCAAAAACAGATATACTGTATCATCTCTTACTATATCAGATTTATGCTTCAGCTTCTTTGCCATGTACCATGTTTTATCAAGGAACTGTACTCATGCCTTATGACAGGAAAACCCCCAATTACTGTGCGGACATGAATTCTCTATAGAGAAAATATTGTTCAATCGGTGATTAACCCCAAAAAATTTAATTAGAGAATAAATGAATACATTAAGAACCAAGAGCAAAGGAAAAGTTCATCTTGCCTCTAAAGAGCCTTATATAATGTCGGGCGCTACTCAAATTCACAACTTGTACTTCTGTAAGTATGCAATATATTGGCCTTTCAATGTGTTCTGTTTTTTTCCGATAGACTGAATCAGACATTGCCATTGATGCTGCAATTTCAGAATATCTGAGCTCCAAGATGCATACACCTACTTTCGATTGTATATTTATATTATCCTATCACATGATTAAACACTCTAAATATCTTTGGACTAAATTTTACAATAGAAATTGGCTCAAAATATCCCGATACTTAAAAGTAAGGTGATACATTTTATTATATGATACATAGTAAAGTTATATCGCATAGATCATAAAACATGCATGGAGAAAGTAAAATGATACAGATGCATCATCCTTATCAACCTGTCAACAGAGAAACGCTAGTTGTTTGGGTCATATCATCAAGCATCTTGGCTACATCAGTGTGCCAAAGGAATTGAGTTGCTCTAACAATCAGAGTTTGTATTCATCAATTATCTAGAATCATACATCTAGGCATATATTCCAAACATCATGAGCAGGTCTATGTTGATATGCAAAAATTAATACAAAAAATATAATGGCTGAATTTTGTCTTTCACCTTTCAAATGCAGCACAAACATGCAGATTAAGACTGAATAAGAGCAAAACTTTTTACAGAAAAAATTAGTTGCAAAGAAGATATAAAGCTGCAAGTGAGAGAGAAGAGGAGAGTAATAAAAAGAACAGATAATGAAGAAGAACGGGAAATAAAAGTGATGTTAAAGTCATATGTTCACATAAATATGCAGCTGCTAAACACGTGGCCCAAAATGAAAGTCAAATAGCAAAATGCCCATGATAAACAATATAATATCACATTTACCCTTGTTCGTACAGCTTGTTCGTATAGCTTAACTCCCATTTCTATATAGTAGTAAATCTGTGATTCTTCCCATTTTCTTCATTCCTCTCTCTCACTTACACCTTTGTCTTCTCTGTTACTCATTTTCCTCTGCAGAAATTTGTTGCACATTATGTACCCAAATTTGTCTACCCTTGTCCTTGTGGGTTGCACCTCCAAGATTCATTTGCTTTGGTTAGTAGTGGATGCTTTATCCCTGGTCTTGCCTTATTGCTATAGGCAATCAGGTGTATATTAGTTAATTTCCAATTCTTTTCAATATAATATCTTACAAGAATTTTTACGTACATGTTCGTAATTTTACCTGATTTACACATGCATTTTTGCCTTTGTGACCAACTAATTAGTGTAAAATTAGATCGTGTTATGTGAAATTTATGCTATCATAAACTACTAGAAATTAAAATTGGATTGTGCAGCCAAGATATTTGATTTTATGCCTGAGCTATCTTATTTGGAGTATGCTAATGTCTTTGCCTTTTTGCGCTGCAACAAGGAGATCTTTGGGAGCGACTTAACAACAACTCTTCTTGAAGAAAGTTGATTATCTTACCTTGATGATTCGAGGGCCACCATTCAAGACTTGGGTCACCGTGTTGGCTATTATCGTCTTTCACACTAAAAATGCAAGGTATGATTATTAATACTAGTTAATGATATTCTTCTTGCTTTGTATTGGTCAACAATGAAATCATGGGTATTGTTCACTAATGTTGAATATTTTTACTTTTGGTGTTTTGTAGGTGTCGACACCCTCTTTTTCTAAAGGCGAAATCGGGCATACGACATTTGAGAGGACAACTCTATTCCCTTTCGAGAATTGAGTTTTAGAGTTTGGAGAGTCTCCACCTAATGATTATAATGCATTAGTACACATTTAAGAAAGATTTGAGATGAACAACCAAAGTTTGGGTAAGGGCTAGAAATTATCTCGAGGGGAGGTTTTAGGCACCCCTCAAGATTCACTAGTGTGGTTCCCGACCATACTACAATTGTGACTTTAAGCAATTAAGAAGATAGATTGAAGTCTCAGATAAAGGGAGGGTTTTCACATAATATTGCAAACAAGTTTAAGAGTTTGAAAAAGAAGAGGAGTAGAAAGTATAGGAAGTTAGTTTGAACGAAAACTTAAAAAAGAATAACAAGTAAAAAGGGAAAAGGGGTCCTAAGTTTGTAAATAATATAAATCATATCAATGCAATACCCGGCGTACACTCCTCAAAAGAGGTGTCGCACGTGATATTAGCGCACCGGTCATCATATCTATATTCTACTCTTCCCACCCCGTTAAGGTATTAAAGCGCGGCATGTCTCGTTACTTATTGCAGGCTAGTACCCGTCCCAATCCTATCAGTCCCGGAGGCATTTGGGACTACTAATCCTAAAGGGAAAGGGGTTTCGGGGCCTTTGAGAGTTTTCAAAGGACAAAACACTAGGCGACATCTAAAACACATAATGCAAGTAAGGGGAAAGCAAATAAGCAAGTAGGGCTCAAGTAAGCCTCCTTAAATCAGATAAAGCCATAGAGTTTAGCATGTCTTGCACGTACTGGTTTGGTCTTAAATTCAATTTAAAGCGATAAGCGGACTGGCTCAGCACATATTTTTAGACAGGAAATCCGCATTAGGCTCGCTCGAATGTAGTTGTCTAAGACTGATCCAGATGATTGATTAGCCATCTTTTATCTATGTGTTGAATAGAGCTACTGATTTTGAAAACGAACTGGTTATAAAAGAGTTGCAGGGTAAAATAAGTTTCAGAAAAGATTACAGACTTAATACAGAAAATGGTTTGCCAACTAGAAACGAGTTTCAGAAGGCAGACTGGTTAGGAAAAAGAATCGCCAATTTTAACAAAGAAATGAGTTCTAGACGGACTAGAAAAGGTTTATCAGATAAGTATAAAGAAATGAGTTTCAAAGGGTGCAGGCTGATTTGGAAAATGTTTACCAGAGTTGTCAGAAAGAAGTAAGTTTCAGAAAAGAATGCACTGATTTGATTATGAGAAAAAAGTTTTAAGAGTTAAAGAAAAGGTGAAGAAAGTGGCTTGTTTTAGTAAAATAAGTACGCGTTTCAACAATCGATACTGCTTTAAACGGGTGAGACAGTTCTGGTTCGAAATTTCTATAGGCATTATTTCTATACGTTATTGATTCTTAATACCTTTTCAAACATTAATAGAAGCCTTATAAACTATATGCCATTTTTATTACTAAGCCTAACTTTTTTCCTAATGACGTTATTATATGTGCGGAAAAGTGCAAAAATCTATAGGCATGACATCTATATGCATAGTTGCAGAAATCAGAAGTTAAATCCTATTGGTATGTTTTCTACCCTTGTGCATAAAAGTAACCCCCCTCCCTTCTTTACTAAATCCCATGAGTTTATACAAATTATTACAGACCAGTAAAAATAAGACTGAAATTAAAAGCACATCAGGAACTATCACCTACACACGAGAAGCCTAATTCAGACTTAGTGTCTAACAATATGAGATTGAGCCACTTCCGGGATCAAGATTTTCAAAGCCTTCTCTTATCGAGGGTGTTTCAAAGTTCCAAGAAGTTTCAGGAACTCCAGTAAATGCTTACACCAAAGATATCAATTAGAATGAGTTATAGTGTAGTGTGGAAGAGCCAGCCCTTAAGTGTCCAAGTTCAGAGAGAGCTCATGGGTCCCAAGGAAAGGCTCACAAGAGAGGGGGAGGGGGGGGGGCAGAACTTAGTTTCTAAGAATAAGTGCAAGTGCAATAGGGGTAGGGGGGGTGTTAGGGAGTGCCAAGGCAGGCTGGTACCTAGCCATAAGGTAGACTGGCACACCCCTGACCAGCCTGTTCAACCAACAAGTAAGAGTACAGACTTATTGAAGATCATACTATGGTCTAGACAGTGATTAGGACACTGCCAGACCAAAGTCTCAAACTCAGCAACATAGAAAGGGAAACGGGAATAGGAATTGAAATAGTTTAGGACTCAAGAGGGTCCAGTTCATGTCCACGGACACCAATATCACTTGTTACCATGTTTTTGAACCATAACTCAAACATATAAAGGGAATTGGGGGTAGGGATTCATATAGAGCAGAACAAAGAACAAACGAACTTGCAGAAAATTATAGTATGGAAACAGTAAGCCAAACAAAAGATGAACTATAGAAAACACATAGGGGGAGATGCAGAAATTAACCAAGAAACATACCAGTTGCAAAAAAAATAAGTAAAGAAAAGCAGGATTCTTTCAGGCAAGCCACAATCAGAAAAAGAAACCTTTATGCTAGAGAACTCGAGTGTTTGAAAATTTCTAAGGTATTGGAGAGTAAGAAGTAATCAGAATTGCTTGTGTGTGTTTTTGATTCAAGTGCTATGACTTGTATTCGTGTCTTTGAAAGAGAAGAGGTACAGTGTATTTATAGCTTTTTGAAAATGAGTGAAAGAGAGGTAATAAGCCACAAACATGGAAACAATCATTAGTCAGAATCAATTATACAAGCGATTGCCCTTAATTAAGGGATCACTTGCTTAACGGGCAGTGACAGTTTTAGAGATAAGGAAAGAAATCAATTTATAGGCAGACTGATTATTTCCATAAAAGAAGTAGTAAAACAATTGAGTAGGTGATTAAGGCTAAGTACAGGAACATACTTCTTTTTGGCAAGGACCCAGTGAGGCAAAAAAAGGAAGAAAATCAATTAACCCTTAACAGGCGAGTAAAAATCAGAATTTCACAAAGGAAAAGTTTGAAATCAGTCACAAGTTTGAAAGTCAATCAAAGAGTGACTCAATATATAAATAGAGTGCACAAACACTAGACATGCGAGGCCAAATTATTGGCAATAGGAAACAACATACAGTAGTAGCACAAAAGAAAACAGTTGCAGCATGATAGTCATGCAGGACGAGTTTCAGTGACTTAATAGTGGAGAAAAAGATAGAGTATCAGAAGCATGCAAAGGGTCAAGTGAAAAACCCTTCTGAAAAGCATAGTCAAGTTGAAAGATAGTAAGAATGCAGAATCAAAGGAATCACATAAAGAGATGCTAAAACAAAGGAATTTCAAATCAAGTCGAGCAATTTCAACCAGATGAATTGCACAACAATTTCAGAAATAGCCCCACAAAAATTAGGGTTTTCAACACCAATCGAGTCTAGAGATGATAAACAAGCAAAACAAATAACAAATAGTCTTAGAAACTCAAATGAACCCCAACAATTAGGGTTTTCAACAATAATCTAGTATAAACAAGTAAATCAAACGAATACTAACAAATAGACTCAGAAACTCCGAAAGAAATAAGGACTTTTATCATGCAAACTCATATAGAAGGACAGTACGAGCAAATATAGCAAAACATATCAAAAATCAAAGAACAGCTTTGAAATAACTTAACAAGAAAACCCTAATCAGAAAAAGATAAAGAGTTTGAAAAGCAGAGTTTTAAACAAAGATTCCAGAAAAGATGCTTAGAAGTTCAAAGCAAACATAGATCTGGAGCAGATCTGAAAGAAATCGAAAGAACCTTAGAGATTAGGGTTTCATAAGAACCTCAGGTGATGAGAAAGGCTTTGAAAACCATCGATCTAAGCAGGAAAGTCAAAAGTCGAGCTCGAATAGCCATGGCTGGCCAGGGAAAGGTCAGAGACGACCGGAGAACAATCATCAAGCCAGGACTAGGCGAAACCCTTCAAAATCTAGCCATAGGACCACAGAAACGAGCACGTAGAAGCCATGAGAGGCTGATACAGGTATCCGATGAGCTTGGAAGGCCATGGATTAGGGCGAATTAGGGTTCTAGTTCGAGGCGGCGGCTAGGGTTTTGAGAGAATTTGAGAGAGGAGAGTGTTTGAAGGCGACTGAGAGAAGAGAATGAGGTAGGGTTGGGGGTCGTTTGAATTAAAAAAGGAAAGGGGGAACAGTGGTCGTTGATCTAAATGATCAACGGGCAGGATTAAAAGGGTTATGTGGGGAATCTGGGTTGGGTCGGTTAAATGGGTATTGGGCTGGGTAATTGGGTTTAAATTGGAGGCTGAATTAGGCTAATTAGGGGTGTCAATTTGGCTAAAATTGAAACGAAATAGGGCCAGATTTTAAAAAACCACTTTTTTCCATTTTATTTTATAAAAATAATAAAAAGATTTATGAAGCAAATTGAATGTACTAAATTAATAAATATTATACAAATATTAAATTAAAAATACTGAAAGCAATTTTATAATTATAAAATGCTATTAATCGTAAAATGGGCTAAAATTGTAATTATATGCAATTTAGCTTTAAAAATGCCAAATGAATTTATGAAAAATATGAAAAAAATCAAATTAATTATATTTTGGTGTAAATATGAGAATGAAATAAGTTATTCACCAAAAATGATAATTTTAGGAATAATTTTGGATTTTTGTGCTATTAAAATAGGCAGAAAATAGGTTTGAAAATCATTAAAAATACCAAAACTCTTGGGTGTGCTTATATATGAACATATATGCTATTTTGAAAGTATTTTGGGTATAAAAATACCTAGGAAAAAATTGGGTATCAACAGCTGCCCCTCTTTACCCGAGGAGGATGAAAGAGTTGTCGAGTAAAGATAAGCTGGCCAATTTTGACCGGAAGCGGCGATTTGAAAAGAATTTTGACCGAGCTCTGGTTTCTGAGCTGCCTACATATCCCTGGTTTTACAGGAATCAGGCCATGTAGTTCAGGAACCATTGACGGAATGTGTCGATGGAGATTTGAAAAGGACGGACGCGATGCTTAGGTTGCAAAAGGTATTTGAAATTTAACACGCTGCGGGAACCAGAGCGAGATCGCTCCTGCTGAGATGGCCGTTGCTAGCCGGTGTACCTGCTGTCACACCTCCTTTTTTTTACACACCTACCCCGAAGGATAATGTATAAGAGAATTTTTTCATTTAAAGTGACATTATTCGAAATGAAATTATTTATTTATGTTAGAGTCGCCACTTGGGATAGGATTGGCTTTTGGTGTCCCAAGTCACCGATTTAACTTAAATCCCAAATAGAGGAAAATTTTCGACTTCCCAATTGGAGTCTGCGAACCAGAGATTCTGAATAAGGAATTCTGTTGATCCGAGGGAAGGTGTTAGGCACCCCCGGATCCTGTGGTTCTAGCACAGTCGCTTAAACTATTATATTTGGCTAAAAATCTGATTTTTATACATGTTGTAACTTATGCGCTTTTTAACTTTAA
>MU711419.1:5939-39153 GCA_026770625.1 Nicotiana glauca | reverse complement strand
ATTTACTTTTTTTTATTTTTAAATATCTATTTTTTTGTTTTTTTATTTTTCTGCGCCACCCACCCTCCCCTACCTCTACCCCCACCCCCTTCCTCGCACGCATGCAAAACCTCTCATTTTTTTTACTTTTTTTTATATAATTTCAATTGTCTGTTTTATATTTTTTATGTTTTTCTATACCATCCACCCACCCGAACCCATGAAATATTTGTCAACTTATATATTGTAAGGTAAAAAGTTTTTTTATGCAAGATGAGCATGGTTCTAAAATGGGGGTCAAATTGGGCGGGTTGGGTTATGACCCATTGTTTAGACAATCTTGACCCAACCCATCTTAACCCAAATACACTTTGGGCTGGGTTGGGCAATGACCCATTTATTTACCTAACCCATTTTGACCTGCCCAAATTCAGCCCAACCCACCTATTTTCCACCCCTAACTTTGACACACTAAGATACCCTTCCTAGCACTATGGGATATGGCATTTGAGATTGTTTAAAGACCTGGTTCCCCAGGTTTTGCTTTGAGCCTATCCAGGCTCCCTATATATACTATTATCTTACTTGTAATTTATTTACATTTAGCTTGTAATATTAATTACTTTGTAAATTTATATTGGGGAAATTAGTAAACTAGGAGGGATTATTATATGTTTTTTTCTTGGGAATGGGTATATATCGTGTCTATAGGTTTTAAAATCAGTGTTTACATTCGAGAAACCGTGCCTATAGGATATTGCAATGTCCATCACTTGTGTGCATCCTAGATATCATGAATATAGGGTTAAAATCTACCTTTGCAATCAGAAATCATATCATTGTGTTGTCTGTCTGTTTGCATGCATTCTAGATACCATGCCTATAGGTTAAAAAATCAATCTTGCACTTTTAGATATCAGGACTATAGATTAAAAATTAATTTCTGCATTTAGGAGCCATGTTAAATAGGTTCAACGTATTTAACATTTGAATGCCATGCTTAGAGGGTAAAATTAATCTTGCATTCTCGACATTTTTCTTGTAAGTCTAAAATCAGTCGTCACATCTAGAGAGCATGCCTATAGGATCTAATGAACCAAACTACTTGTTTAAAATGGTCTTACTGGTTTATTGTACTTTTGGTTAATTAGATACCATGTTCATGGGACATCATTAATTACGCGTAGACAACATGCCTATAAGACC
Organism: Nicotiana glauca; assembly: GCA_026770625.1. Classification (NCBI taxonomy): domain Eukaryota; kingdom Viridiplantae; phylum Streptophyta; class Magnoliopsida; order Solanales; family Solanaceae; genus Nicotiana; species Nicotiana glauca. The sequence goes on along the minus strand of MU711419.1, from coordinate 37,968 downwards.
CAAATCGTCTGCTTAAAATTATTTATTGGTTTATTGTACTCCTGATTACTGATTAGATAATATGCTTATAGGACATCGTTGTTACACGCCTAATCAAGCCGGTAGGGCGAGTAAAATCCTGCAAAATAATAAAACTACGTTTTTTTTATTTATGAACTGCTCAGATTCAACAGGTCTTAAAATCAGTAGGCAAACTAATTAGGTCTCTATCACCTCGCTTTAACACAATGTTGCATATTTTATTTGTCATGCTCACCTAGATATTCTGCTCTAGGATCCTTTGAGATATCTGAAATCCTGTAGTTTGAGACGTGCTACTATCTGCTTATATGGGGAGGTAAAAGTGAGCCTGTAATTGCCTTTATGTGAATTTCCTAATTGTTCTTGCTTGTCGCCTAGATTTTTCTCCTTTAAGTACCTTAGGAAAGTCTAGAACTGCCTAAATTAGAGGTCCTAAATACCTCTGGGGCCACAAGGAAGGGACGAGTAATGCACACATAGAGTTCGTTCAATTAAAATTGCTTCTATAATCACTAAGAGGAGGGTAATTGGGTATTAAAAGGATATGATGACCTGTGTACTAATTCTATGTGTAGCACTCCATCTTGGGGACGATTACCAAGCATTGTACATATGTGATCATGTAGGCTAAAAGACCTAAGATCCCTTTTTACCGCTTGTTTTGAATGTAACTTGTCTATATTTGCTTTATCTTTTTATAAGAGTAATTCACAGAATTTGAGTTCGGTCGGAACCCAACGTTGTGGAAAGTGAGGGTGCCTAACAACTTTCCCTCAAGGTTGTTTCGAGCCCTTACCAAATGCCTACTAATGCAAACTGGTTTCATGAGTTATTTGCTCTAGGTGCCCTAACGCACCTTAAGTCCGTTAGGTGGCGACTATTCAAATTCAAATACTCAATTCCCAAAAGGAAATGAGTTGTTCCTAATGAATGTCGAAACCCGAACTCCGCGAGGAAAAAGGGGGAGCGACAACATGGCGACCCTGCTGTAGATATTTTAGGTTCTTACCATAACGAACTTGTTTTTCTGAATTAGTCTGAAGCATGTTTTATTCTGTTAATACATGTGCATCCTTTCCCTTCCCCTTTATTTGGATTTTATTGCTTATTTTCAAGCATTTATGATTTTTTTATTTCCTGAAACTGACTTATCTCCTTGTTTTCTTTTTGTAACTGTCTTTTAATTATTTAAATACCGCTTTTATCATTTTTTAAACGTGCGAATACTTGACAACATGCTATTTATTGTATCATAAATCATAGTCAACATCATATTCTACTCGTGCGTAATTAATCCTACAGAAATGTTTGATAAGTGTTTGCGCTCTTCCTATATATCACCCTTTTAAATTCGAAAAGGCGTATTTGTAGTAAAACTAGTCGATCAACGATGCATTTGGCGGTTCCGTGCCTTTCCCCCTTAAGTTGTCCACTTGAGGGTCCCAGTCTAGACTTTTATAGCAAACTTACTGTGATCAATTGTGCATACATCATGGTCAAACCTAACAGGGTTAATATGTTATCTGCATAATAACCCTTTAAGAAAAGCCTCACCCAAAAGTCCATCAGGTTTTCCATAATCCCAACAGACGCAACCACAATTGTGTGTATTAATTTTGAAAAGTAAGTGTCAATACTATAATAATTGTTATATAAATAGACGAACCTGGAGGGGGAAAAGGTCTAACAATCTTTTGTTTTGCAAAAAATGAGGCACGAAGGCCTCAGGTTTGGCATGGTCGGTAGCATACCTTCATTTTTGCTAGATTGGTAGAGGGATCTTCCTTTAAGTTACCAAAATCGTGTGAAAAGGATCTTAGGAAATCTGCCTTCTTTGTTAGACCTGTAGCTAAACAAAATGCTGAGCGACGCTGCCACCATGTTCTAGGACAAACAAAGGGCTGTGTTCTGCTTTGGAAACATAGAAATGACTCCCCTTCTTGGAAGAAATAGGGGGATTGCTGGGCTACCTTGGGATAGCCCTGGTTTATTGGCACCAGAAAATCGCACCACTAGGGGATTTTTGAAGATAATTGGGTTAAAGAAGAATGATGACTTAGAGTGCCTGAAAAACTCCTACATACCTTTCGACTTTCTCTATGAATGATACAGTCACAATAGGTCTTATCATATCTTCGATGATGAATTCTCCATCACCTCCTTGGGGTGGATTCACTACAGGGTCTTTGTGTTCATCATGAGTTTCTTGGGCAAGTTAGTTTTCCCGATCCAAGGGGACAGAATCCATACCAGATATGCCATAGTGGCCAAAACTTTGATGGAAGGGATCGAAGGGCAGACATATACCATTGTCCCTATGATAATTGCAGATATGTACTGGGCCTTGGAGCACTGTTAAAAAAGGTATAGATACTTTGAGGGTTGCAATTTGCTATTGCAGATTTATTTGTTAGAACATCTCCAAAGGGGTCAATAACGTCAAGAGTTTCCACGAAGGCCGTGGAATGATCATATAACCTTCCACCATCCCATGAAAATGATATATATTCCAGACATGTTTGCTCAACCAAAGGACACTATAGGATGGGTACAGTTTTTCAACAATCTGACTGAGGACCAAGTTCAATGGATGTTCGAATGGTTCCCTACCAACGGATTCATCATCAGATCCAGGGATGTTCCACACTTGGTACTGATTGGGTTAAGGGGTATATACTCTTATTCTCCCCTCAGAGTTATGCGACAGGTAGGCAGGAAGCAGGTCATACCACGGTTTGCTAAAATGAGTCACTTCATAGGTGATTTTCAGGGTGATGCCATTCCATACAAAAGTGAAGCACAACACATCTGGCACTTGAAGATTATCATAGAAAAGGATATTATTGAGCTAGATCGATATCATGCTGTTCATGCATACTTCTATCCCTCATGGTTAGGTGATAACATAGGGGGAATATTTGATTCAAGGGTTGGTCCGGGAAACAGGGTCATAGATGAAGTTGCCGAAGCACAGGTGAAATATAACAAATTATGCAAAAGAGTTTGCGAGTCTGAAGCCGAGCATATGGAGCAACACATGGCCGACATGGAAATAATCAATGAGTGGAAAGAGATGGCTGTTAAATCTAGCAAAAGGTTGGAATATTTGGAGTACAATCTCATGGAATTGGAAGGGAAAATGAGAAAGAGAGTCATTGATTTCCATAATGTTGACGAAACGAAGGAGGACATTTGGCAAGGGCATTCTAACTGCTGAACTTGTGTGAACTGGGGGAATTGATCGACAAGTGCATCCAATCTGGAGAGGGTCTTTTTAGGACCAAATAGATTAGGTTTACTTGCTTTCTAAATGAAATAAGGCCAAGTTCCATTAGTAAGATTATCATATTTAGTATTATTTTGGGTCGTCTATTTTTACATTAATGAAATGAGGCAATTATTACCACTAAATTTCTCCAAATCTATTTGTCTCTAGGCCTACCTTGGGCATAACGGTGCTCCCAAATTAGGACGTGAATTTACATTCCCGCAATATGTGTTTAAATACTGCAAACTTTTCAGAAATATTACAGACTTAGCTACCTTTTGTTTTTCTTCTTTATTTTGATTATTCCCATTCCCCAAAAGTTGGTTTGTGCATACTGGCATAATCAGCTTATCACACAAAATCTAGTGGCCCTCCATCTTCTGCTCCTCCTAGTCCACCAAAAGGCAAGATAATGGAAGATTTGAACGACATTAGAATGAAAAACAACACACAGGTTGAATGTACAGAAACTTTTGATGGTCGGGGTACTCATGCCCCAAATGATGCAGTTTCACAGCTCAAACAGAAAATACTAGAACTCTAAGGTGAGCTTGAGCATGTCAGAAGTGTGGCAAACCTATCCTTCTCACTTAGCGTCCGAAACATCATTCATCCAAACACTCAGAACCCCATACCACCTCAAAACACACCCAACAAGTGCCCGCAAAATCCTCTCATACCTCACCATTATACAACTCCACCACAAAAGAAAACTATCCCACTACAGTACCAGCCAAACACCTACCATACTCAACAAAATACTCCACCAGTCAATGCCCAAAATTCCACCAATGATCACTACTGTACTCAAACTCAAGGTCACCAAAACAACCCTATATTTGTGGAGACCCTACCTCACTCCACTCAACCCATCTCCTATGCACCAGAATCTGTTGAGAAGGATATACTCATTAAGAATCTGGCCGAGGAGCTCAAGAAGTTGACCAGCCAAGTTTAAGGCGTAGAAGGAGGCAAGGGGATAGAAGGTCTGAACTATGAAGACCTATGCATACAGCCGAATATAGAACTGCTAGAAGGTCCAAGTTTGAGATGTTCAATGGTATAGATGATCCCAGGGTTCATCTAAGGACCTATTGTGACAATCTTATAGAGGTCAAAAAACGATGAAAAGATCCAGATGAAGCTTTTTATGAGGAGTATTAAGGCAAATGCCTTGTCTTAGTACATCAGCCAGGATCCTAAGAAATGGTCCAACCGGGTGAGTATGGCATCTGATTTCATGGACTGATTCAAATTCAACACAGAGAATGCACCAGATGTCTTCTACATTCAGAACCTCAAGAAGAAGCCCATTGAGACTTCCCCCAAATATGCTACTCGTTAGAGCTCAGAAACAACCAAAATCGGGCCAGCATCGGACGAGGAACAGATGAACAAGTTCTTTGTTAGATCACTGGATCCACAATACTATGAAAGGTTGATGGTTATTGAAAACCATAAGTTCTATGATATCATCAAACTTTGTAAAAGGATCAAATAAGGCATCAAGAGCGGGATGGTAACAAACTTTGAGGCATTGTAGGCCACTAATAAAGCATTTTAGTCAGGGGTATATCTAAGAAGAAGGACGTGGGAGCCGTAATGGTCGCTTAAGGATCCAAAACTCCATTCATATACCGAACCTCCCCACTTGCATATCAAGCACCTCTATCCACATATCAGGCACCTCCACCCACATATCAATTGTCACCTCCACCTACATATCAACCCGCATCCCCTAGATATTCCCAACTAGCCACTTCCTATCACACCTATAATTCCCAACCATCTCATTTTTAATCACCTCCAACTTGTCAAAACTATCCAAGACCACGACCTAATTTTGACCGCAGACCACCCAAACAATACACTACCATTGCTAAACCCATTAACTAGGTGTATGATAGGTTGAAGGTTGCTAGTTACATCACTCACATCCCTGTTATAGCCACGAAGAACTCATCCTAATAGGTTAACCCAAATAAGACTTTTTCCTATCATTCGGGCATAAAGGGCACACCATCGATGAGTGCCACACATTGAAGGACAAAATCTAGACTTTGATTGACAATAAGATAATCCAAGCAAATGAGGCTACACCCAATGTGCGCAATAACCCCCTCCCAGATCATAGGGATGACGTTGTCAATGTGATAGAGATGGATAAAGAATGGGATCCGGAGGGATCGATCAGACTTATCAAAGAGGGTGACGACCCAAAGAAACCCACAGTCCCACTTAATACCATTATAGTGCAGATACAACCGCCAGTGGAGATTGAGGTAACAATATCAATCCCATTTGAAGTTGAGGTAGAAGCCCCTATAGTTGCACCTATTCCATTTGAGGTGAAAGTAAACACACCATTTACAGTGACAGTATCAACCACACCGCCTTTCAATACCAAGGTTGTATACCACGAGATTATGCGGCTGGAGCTAGAAGAAATGGGAAAACCAAAATGGGAGAATCTGGTGCTGCACAAGGGATGACTAGGAATGGAAGGGTCTATACAAACGAACATCTGGGAGAGTCTAATAAACAGGCCTCTAACAGACCTCCCATTATGGAAATAGGTCCAGATGACCTCTGGAGGAAAGTACAAGCAAGGGAGTATTCAGTTATCAATCATCTGAACAAGACTCCTGCTCAAATATTTATCCTGTCGTTGCTACAAAATTTAGAAGCACATAGGAACTCTCTGATGAAAGTATTGGACGAGGCATATATGCCCAATAATATCACAAGCGGAGAAATGGCTAACATGGTGGGACAAGTACTGGAAAGTCACAAAATCACTTTCCACGAGGAATAGTTTTTGCCTGAGGGTTTGAGTCAGAATAAGGTACTGCATATCACAGTGCAATGCGAAGACTACTTCATTACCAGGGTCCTAATCGATGGAGGATCCAGTCTCAATATTTGCCCATTGGCAACACTGAAGAGGTTGGGCAAAGGCCTCTACGAGATACGAGAAGGGACCATGAACGTGAAGGCATTTGATGGGTCTTAAAGAGCTACCATCGGGGAAATTAATATATGTTTGCAGATGGGGCATACGTGGTTTAATGTCGAGTTTCATGTGTGGGACATATTTGCATCCTACTATCTGTTGTTGGGAAGACCATTGATACACACCGCTGGTTCTGTGGCATCAACATTGCATCAGGAAGTGAAGTTTGAGTGGAACCATCAAGAGGTGATTATCCATAGAGATGGGAGCAACCCCATTTACACCCGTCAGACTATTCCAATGGTCGAGAATATGAGAAAGCTAGGTGGAGAAACTTATCATCATATCGAGGGGGTAAATGCAATCCACAAAGATAAGTGGTAGGATAGCAAGATAGCAAGCATGATAATCTGGAGAGGGTATGAGCTTGGAAAAGGTCATGGCAAAAATCTTCAGGGCATTTCCAAGCCAATATAGCCGAAGCGTCATGGCACTACTTTTGGCCTGGGATACCGATACACTTGGTAAGAGTATAGAAACTAGTCACCACAATGGCATGGTCCGTGCTATACATTGGAGTAGCCTATACCACACTTGAGTTAGACATTCCAATAGGCATACATTATATAAGATTAGAGAAGAAGCATCACTGGCATCCTTAAGGAACCTGTTCTTGGAGAAAGAGGACATGGACTGTTGTGTAATTGTTGAGGAGGCGGAGCAGGAGGAAAGCCCTACCATCGGGGATGTGGAGAAAGGATTATTCCTCAAGAATTACACGGTCAGACCATCCAGGGCTCGATGAGTCCCAGGCATTAACATTTCCTGTCTCGATGAACCAACAACTATGACATGCAATGAGATGATGCAACAAAAGGATAGTGATTCGGAAGAAGAAGATGTCATACCCGAGGAAATTGTCAAAGAATTAGAAGACTTTGAGAACAAGACTGTGTCCAATCTAGACGAAACAGAAATAATCAACTTGGGAGACTCTGAAACTGTCAAGGAAACTCACATCAACATCCACTTGTCACCATCAGAAAAAGAAGAGTACATATAGTTCTTGAAAGGGTATGAGGATATCTTTGCGTGGTCATACGATGATATCATTAGGTTAAGTACATCCATTACAGCTCACAAGTTTCCCACAAACCCAACGTGCCCACCAGTAAAGCAGAAACTTAAGAAATTCAAGCCTGACATGAGACTAAAAATCAAAGAGGAGGTTACTAAGAAAATCAAGGTCAAAATTCTCATGGTGGTTGAATACCCAACTTGGCTAGCCAACATCGTGCCGGTTCTAAAGAAGGATGGGAGGTCAGGGTCTGCGTTAATTATCGAGATCTCAACAGGGCTAGCCCAAATGATGATTTCCCACTTCCAAACATACACATCCTAATCGATAATTGTGCCAAGCATGAACTCCAATCGTTTCTGGATTGTTTAACCAATTACCATCAGATCTGGATGGACGAAGATGACTCTGAAAATGGCTTTCATTACACCATGGGAAGTATACTATTATAAGATGATGCCATTCTGCCTAAAGAATGCTGGGGCCATCTATATGAGGGTTATGACTACCATTTTTCATGATATGATACATAAGGAGATCGAGTTATACATGAACGATGCCATCATCAAATCCAAGAAAGCCACAGATCATATAGCCGATTTGAGGAGGTTTCTCGACAAACTACAGAAATACAACTTGAAACTAAACCTCATAAAATATGTATTTAGGGTTACTGCCGAAAAGTTATTTGGGTTCATTGTCAACCGCTGAGGGATAGAATTGGATCCGTCAAAAGTCGAAACCATCCAGGAGCTACCGTCACCAACGAGTAAGAAAGATGTAATGAGTTTTCTAGGACGGCTAAACTACATCAGCCGGTTCATAGCCCAGTCCACAGTTATATGTAAGCCAGGCTTCAAGATGTTGAAGAAAGATGCCACAACTAGTTGGACCGAAGATTGTCAAAAGGCTTTCGACAAGATCAAGGAGTACTTATCAACACTACCATTCTTGGTCCCGCCAGAGCCAGGTAGACCCTTGCTACTCTACCCTACAGTGCTAGATAGAGCCTTCGACTGCATTCTGGTGTAGCACGATGAGACGGGGAGAAAGGAACAAGCTATCTATTACCTGAGTAAGAAGTTCACTCCATTTAAAGCGTGATACTCTCTATTGGAACGTACCTGCTGTACTTTGACATGGATAGCTCAAGAGCTAAGGTATTTCTTCTGTGCCTACACAACATACCTCATATCAAGGATGGATCCCTTGAAATATATCTTTCAAAAACCCATGGTCATTGGCAAGTTGGCTAAGCGACAAATCTTGTTGAGCGAGTTCGACATTGTTTATATGACTCAAAAAGCAATCAAGGGACAGGCATGGGCAAATCATCTTGCTGAGAACCCCCTGGAAGGAGAATAAGAACCCCGAAAAACATATTTTCCCGATAAAGAGGTACTATTCATAAGAGAAGATATTGCTGAGTCCTACGATGGTTGGAGAGTGTTCTTTAACGGAGTAGAAAATTTCAAGGGAGTCGGAATTGGAGCTATCTTGGTATCGGAAACTGGCCAACATTATCCGGTATCTGCTAAACTCAAATTTCCCTACACTAACAACATGTCAGAGTATGAAGCCTGCATACTAGGATTCAACATGGCCATCGATATGAATATTCAGGGGCTGTTAGTAATCGGTGATTCAGATTTGCTTGTGCGCTAGGTACAAGGAGAATGGGCCACCAAGAATTCCAAGATTTCGCCATATCTGCACCATGTGCAGAAGTTGAGAAAGAGGTTCATGAAGATAGAGTTTCGATGTGTTCCCAGGATTCAGAATGAGTTTGCCGATGCATTGGCCACTTTGTCATCCATGTTACAGCATCCCGATAAGATCTTCGTCGATCCCATCCCAATAAGGATCCATAGCCAGCCGGTGTATTATGCTCATGTTGAAGAAGAAACAAACGGGAAGCCTCAGTTTCATGATATCAAAGAATATTTGGCAAAATAAGAATAACGGGAGCATGCAAATCATACTAAAAAATGTACGCTTCGGAGGTTGTCCAATAATTTCTTCCACAGCGGAGGAACATTGTATAGAAGAACTCCTGATTTTGGAGTTTTAAGGTGTGTCAACGCAAAATAAGCTTCTAAGATACTTGAGGAGATACATGCTGGGACCTACGGCCCGCATATGAATGGCTTTGTCTTGACTAAAAAGATACTTAGGGTCGGTTATTTCTGGATGACCATGGAGACAAGTTGCATCCAGTATGTCCGAAAATGCTACCAATGTCAAGTAAATACCGATATGATAAAAGTGCTGTAAAATAAGCTCAATACAACAATCTCACCTTGGCCATTCTCCGCCTAGGGTATGGATGTCATTGGTCCAATAGAGCCCACCGCCTCAAATAGGCATCAGTTCATCTTGGTAGCTATTGATTACTTCACCAAATGGGTCGAAGCAGCATCTTACAAGGCAGTAACTAGGAAGGTTGTAGTAGATTTTGTTCGCGACTGGATTGTTTGTCGGTTCGGAGTTCCAGAATCAATCATCACTGAAAATGCCTCCAATCTCAACAGTGATCTGATGAAGACCATGTGTGAGAATTTCAAAATCAAGCACAAGAATTCCACAACCTATAGATTTCAGATGAATGGAGCTGTAGAAGCTGCTAATAAGAATATCAAGAAGATACTGAGAAAGATGGTAGAAAATTACAAACACTGACACGAGAAGCTGCCATTCGCTTTATTGGGATAACGTACCACAATCTGCACATCAACCGTGGTAACTCCCTACTTACTGGTTTATGGTACTAAAGTTGTTATTCCTGCTGAAGTGGAGATTCCTTCTTTGAGAATCATACAAGAAGCTGAGCTCAGCAACGCAGAATGGATAAGGAGCCGTTATGAGCATCTAGCCCTCATAGACCGAAAAAAGGATGAATGCAGTGTGTCATGGGCAACTCTATTAGAATAGAATGTCGAGAGCGTTTTATAAAAGAGTCAACTAGAGATAGCTCACACCGAGGCAGTTGGTGTTAAAGAAGATCTTTCCGCATCAGGATGAAGCCAAAGGGAACACCGGGGCAGTTGGTGTTGAAGAAGATCTTTCCGCATCAGGATGAAGCCAAAGGGAAATTCTCTCTCAACTGGGAAGGCCCTTACATGGTTGACAGAGTATTGACAGGAGGAGCCCTCATGCTTGCAGAAATGGACGGAAAAGTTTGGCCAAAACCAATCAACTCAGATGCAGTCAAACATACTATATGTAACTATTTATGGTTTAGCAAATTGATGTAAATTAAACTATGCTCGACCCTGTGGGTTTGGTCACAACTCAATAAAAATCCTATTTTTCTCCGCAATTAGAAACTGAGGTAGAATTTCGAGGACCCTCAAAATTCCAAAGCAAGTTCATCCGATCCCAGCATGTGCAGCAGTCAGACGTGTCCATCTAACTAGGGTAGAGTTTTGCGGAGGACCCTCAAAATTCTAGAGTAGGAGAGGTTGTGATGTGTTGGATTGTGTCACAGCCACTAGTTCATCTACCAATTTCTATAATAATATATTTTTATTACATCTTTGAAAACTATGCATGCTTGCTTGTAAAATGACTCTGTTTAGCCAACGCTACCCCCAATGATTTGAATAGGACCTTTGGACCAGGCAAAGCAAGCAAAGCAAGCCGAAGGAGGCATGAGCCGACCTCCCCCTTTACAGAACACACGATTTTTCTTTGGATGCAGGAGTGAAGAATATACATGCCTCCAAGTCACGATCTTCATAACCACCGTGATACTAAAATCTATTACTAGCTAAGCAAACTCTGCTATCACCTACTATTTATTCTATTCTTGCATGTAACTAAGCTATGTCTCCATCTGCATGAGGCTAAGCCCTACCTCCATATTTGCATGAGGCTAAGCCCTGCCTCCATTTTGCATAAGGCTAAGCACTGCCTCCATATCTACATAAGGCTAAGCTCTGCCTTCCATTTGCATGGGACTAAGCCCTGTCCCGAACCCTACATGAGGTTAAACTCTGTCTCCAACTGTATGAGGCTAAGCCCTGCCTCCATATCTGCATAAGGTTAAGCTCTACCTTCCATTTGCGTGGGACTAAGCCATGTCCCAAATCCTGCATGAGTCTAAGCTCTGCCTCCTATTTCCATAAGGTCAATCATCGCCTTTATATGCCAAGACTAAGCATTGTCTCTTCAGCACTATCTAGTCTCCTCTTTTGGGCTAAGCTTTGCCCTCAACCTTAGAAGACTAAGCCTTGTCTTGTTGTTTTAGAATCAATTATTGTATCTCATGGGCTGAAATATCGTCAACTTGTACAAAGTCGTCATTATCTAAAGACATCATCCTCATAGCCAGAAGACACCATGACATGGCCTGAGACTCAAATTTGCATATCATTATTCAAAGGCGTCATGGTTCGGAGGCACCATTTTCATGGCCTGAGAACATCATTTCATGGCCTGCGAATCCCCCACCGAACAATTCACGGCCCAAGACATCATGGTTTAAAGACGTCATCATCCACCGTCCGAAGACAATCTTTCATGGTCTAAAAGGAATTTGCATCATCTATATACTCGCATGCATTGTGTTTTAAGTCTTGCAGGTAATCTAGGAGGTAACCTTTCTACGAACAGGAGCAACCTTCGCTGCGGTTTCCCCTCATACCATTTTTACTTGGACAATGTAATCGATTCTCATCAATTACCCACCTTACTTTGTGATATCCAACTATCTTCCCTATAATACATCTGGTACACTCCAGACTCACAACCATAACTTCGCCCGACATTACCCTTCGCAAAAGAACCTTTGTTGAAACTAGCTACCATTCCTATAACAATTCCATCGGTTTCATTCACCGTTGGGTCCAGGACTACACATGGCCTGATTCTTGTAAAACCATGGATATGTAGATAGCTCAAAGACCAGAGTTCGGCCTCTATTTTTAAACATATCCCATTCGGTCAAAATTGATCATTATTTCTTTACCCGAAAACTCTTTCATCCTTCCTGGTTAAAGAGGGACAACTGTTGATACCCAATTTTCCCCATAATATATTTCAAAATGCATATATATCTCCAACACTAGGCACTACCACTAATTAATATTTTTCTATAATTTTTGCATTTTTAAGAGTTTTAATTAACTTTTCCCAGTAACTTTATTTATATAAATAATTACTAATTGCATCACAAATAGTTTTATAATAATTTTATGGCTTAATTTTATCATTTGCATTTGTACTAAATTTTAATTATTTCACAAATAGCCATATTTGCATTTTTGGGGTTATAATTGCGATAACTTTGCAATTATAGCACATGCATGTATTATTACATTATTTTAGCAGAAAAATAGATTTTTGTATTATTTAAATACTAAGTAATTATTTTAAAATATTTCTAGGCATGAAAATCATTTTTATAATCTTTTAATTATTTATTAAAAATTGCCTTTATTAATTAAATGGGTATTTAACAAATAGCCCTTTCTATTTTTCGGACCTAGCCTATTAACCAGCCCAATTTCAATTCTCCAATCCTAATACAATTAGAACCAGGCCCAAATCCACCCCATCCCAAACCTAAAGACTCTACCCAGCACCAAACCTCTTTGATCTTGGCCGCTGATCATAGAGATCAACAACCACCGTTCCCCCTTTACGCTTTTAGTCCAAAAGGCCCCTAAACCCTAGTCATTTTTCACCACCGGCCGCCCTGAACCCTCTCTTCTCTAGTTCTCTCTGAAACCAAACTCTAACCCTAATCGCCGCCACCTAAACCTAGCCCTAATCTCTTCGATTCCTACCTGTTCTATGAGGTTCCACGATTGTTTCAGATCCCCATTGGTCTCCTACTTCTTCTGGTTATTCGACTTTGCTATTACATGAAATGAATCCCAAAAGATCTTGCCCAGATCTTGTTCGAGACTCTTTAAGAGTCCGCTAATGGTTACCTCTGTATGTGAGTGCTACTCTCTCGTGTTTTATGATTCAAATCTCTAGTTCAAAGCTATATTCTCTTTACCCCTACCTCTTTTTCTCAAAACCCTAATCTTTGAATATGAATTCGTGTACATCTTTGTAGATCAGGGATGATTTGGAGTTCATCAATGAATTTCTTTAAAGATCTCTTATTTTTTTGTGGTTAGTCGATTTTTAGCACCGTCTACTTTAGGTTTTGGCTTCCTTGTTATTTGTTGGTCGAATCTCTGTGTATCTAAAATGTTTTCAAATTTCCATGACAGTTTTTCTTAAGAATTTTCTGATTCCCTACTGTTTATCGACTTAAGCATTTTCAAAATTAGGGTTTCTACTTCGTCTTTTAGGCTTTTTCGATATTTCTTATGTTTTTATTTAATATTTTTGTAATGACTATGTTCTGCGCTTGATTGTTTGACTATTCATTGCCCACTTCAATATTTTTTCCCGTTATTATTTTGAATAATTTACTGACTGACTCAATTATCTAGGGTTTCATTTTTTGATGAAATTATTTACTGAATTTCTGTTTGCATTCCTTAATCCTGAGATTCGTTATTAATGTCTCTTGCCAATTTAGGGGTTGTTTTACCCCAGGATGGCCTCTAATTTCTCATATTACCTTATTTGTGTGATTGATTGCTTGATTTATAGGTTCTAACCTTAATTGGCTGTTAAAATCACTAATTGCCTTACTTGAAACTCAATCTGAGTTATTTATGGGTATAATCCCCTGATTTTCTATCCTATCAAGCTTAATTGATTATCTGATTGCTTCTCTTATCTTTTACAATATTAAGCTGCCTTGCCTTATTTACTTTACACTACTCGACTCCTATAAGTACATGACTCTGTTTCAAGCACACTCACAGAGACCTAAGAAAAAATACTTAAAAATTCTTGCTCTCTCTCTCTCTCTCTCTCTCTCTCTTTGTATTGCAATCCACTACTACTTGTTTGTTGCACTATCTAGTAAGCTATAAGCCAAGACTAGATCTTGAATCCTATTTACATTATTCTCCTACTGCAAATTTCCAACTGGTATGCCTCTACTACTATAATTCAATTAATCTATGTGTTTATCGGCATGTTTACTTCTATTTAAATCCATGTGTTTATCAGCACGCTTACCCTAATTAAATGCATGTGTTTATGAGTTTGTATACTTCTGTTTAAATCCATATGTTTATCAAGCATGTTACTTCTGTTTAATCTATGTGTTTACTAACATGGTTGCTTCTGTCTAATCTATGTAGTTACTTCTTTTCAACCTGTATGTTCAACAACATGTCTAACTATATGTTTTCTAGCATATCTATTAATGTTCAATCTATGTGTTTATTACACTAGTACACCTGCTACTACCCAATACATGTGTTTACTACAATAGCATGTTACTTATATTTTTAATTAGAATTATGGGTTTCTGCTTTCAGCAAATTTGCATGTTTATTCATGTCTATATTGGATCTATGTCTGTTACTTCCCACTAGTATGTTCTGTTCTAAATGTTCACAGACTCCTGACCAACACTACTCCTCAATCCTTGCTTCCCTGTTGTATGTGGCTATTTGATCCTTGACATGTCTTGCCTTGTGTTTGGTCACTTAGTAAAAGCTAACTTAAGTAATCCCATTTGTGAATGTTGTTTGTTTGCTGGAACCTTTGCCTAAGTTCTAGGAAAAATGACTATGTTTGCTTCTAGTTTCCTGAAAATCTAAAACCACTTTTCTCAAAACTACTCTTGTAAACCACTATCCACTTCAAATTCTTAGAACATTTAGGATCCTGGCCCTCTAGTGTGTGCATTACTTTGGAATCCATGAGACCCTCTGAACTTTGACACATTGGGGTTTGCTATTCCATAGTGCACAAGTTGTTGATCTTTAAAGGGGGCATTGGTGTGAACATTGCCCAAGGTTTTTGAGGCCTTTCAGAACTTTGACACATTAAGATACCCTCCCTGGCACTATGGGATGTGGCATTTTAGACTGTTTGAGGTCCTAGTTTCCTAGGTTATGCTTTAGGCCTATCCAGGCTCCCTATAGTATACTATTATCATTCCTATAATTTATTTACATTTGGCTTGTAATATCAATTACTTTGTAAACAGATATTGGGGAAATTACTAAACTGGGAGGGATTATTATA
This sequence comes from Nicotiana glauca, assembly GCA_026770625.1. NCBI lineage: Eukaryota > Viridiplantae > Streptophyta > Magnoliopsida > Solanales > Solanaceae > Nicotiana > Nicotiana glauca. The sequence continues at coordinate 22,536 of MU711419.1, read as the reverse complement.
CGTATATTTGTAGGAAATGGGTAGATATTATGTCTATAGGTTTTAAAATCAGTGTTTATATTCTAGAAACTATGCCTATAGGACATTGCAGTGTCCATCACTTGTGTGCAACCTAGATATCATGAATATAGGGTTCAAATCTACTTTTGTAATTAGAAATCATATCATTGTATTGTTTGTCTATTTGAATGCATTCTAGATACCATGCCTATAGGTTAAAAAATCAATAATGCACTTTTAGATATCAGACATATTGGTTAAAAATTAATTTTTGCATTTAAGAGCCATGTTAAATAGGTTCAGCGTATTTGATATTTAGAAGTCATGCTTATAGGGCAAAATCAATCTTGCATTCTGGACATTTTGCTTGTAAGTCTAAAATCAGTCCTCACATCTAGACAGCATGCCTATAGGATCTAATAAACCGAACTGCTTGTTTAAAATAGTTTTACTGGTTTATTGTACTTCCAATTAATTAGATACCATATTCATGGGACATCATTGATTACGCCTAGACAACATGCTTATAGGACTCAAACCGCCTGCTTAAATTTTTTTATTGGTTTATTGTACTCCCGATTACTGATTAGATAACATGCTTATAGGACATCGCTATTACATGCCTAGGCAAGCCGATAGGGCGACTAAAATCCTGCAAACTATAAAACTACGCTTTTGTTATTTGTGAACTGCTCAGATTCAACAGGTCTTAAAATATGTAGGAAAACTGATTAGGTCTCTATCACCTTGCTTTAACACAATGCTGCTTATTCTATTTGTCATGCTCACCTAGATATTCTGCTCTAGGATCCTTTGAGATATCTGAAATCCGGCTGATTGAGACGTGCTACTATCTGCTTATGTGAGGAGGTAAAAGTGAGCCTTTAATTGCCTTTATGTGAATGTCCTAATTGTTCTTGCTTGTCGCCTAGAGTTTTCTCCTTTAAGTACCTTAGGAAAGTCTAGAACTGCCTAAATTAGAGGTCCTAAATACCTCCAGGGCCACAAGGAAGGGACGGGTAATGCACGCATGGAGTTCATTCAATTAAAATCGCTTCTATAATCACTAACGGTAGGGTAATTGGGTAGTAAAAAGATATGATGACTTGTGCGCTAATGCTATGTGTGGCACTCCAACTTGGGGACGATTACCAAGCATTGTACAGATGTGATCCTGTAGTCTAAAAAACCTAGGACCCCCTTTTACCCCTTGTTTTGAATGTAACTTGTCTTTATTTACTTTATCTGTTTATAAGACTAATTCACATAATTGGAGTTCGGCCGGGTCCCACCGTTGTGGACCACGAGAGGTGCCTAACACCTTTCCCTCAAGGTTATTTTGAGACCTTACCTACTCTTTGGTAATGCAAACCAGCCGTTTCATGAGTTGTTTCTCTAGGTACCCTAACACACCTTAAATTCGTTAGGTGGAGACTCTTCAAATTCAAATACCCAATTCCCAAAAGAAAATATGTTGTTCCCAATAAATGGCGAAACTCGGACTCCGCGAGAAAAAAGGGGGCACAACAATTTTTACCCATACAGAGATTGTCCTCTCATTTCTTAGGGGTTAGCTTTGCTGAAACGATGAGAAACGACATATGTTTCTCGGTTCCTTCTTTCGTATGTTATAACAGAAAATGACGAAGAAGATAAAACGTCCTGTCACTCACGTCGCTCTAACTTCGAGTATGTGTCAACCATTGGTTGGTTACCTCTGAATATGAAGCGTCATGAACTTTTTTCTGTATAAGGTTTCACCCTTGTTCTTTTTTTATGTTTCCACCAAGCTTCTACCCTCGAACTCTCAAGCTATCATCAACCTTCTTCAAACTTTCATATATTCTCCCGTATTCTTTAAGATTTCACAATAATTTTTAGGTTTTTACCCAGATTTTCTCCAAATCATTATACTCAAGTTTTCAAAATCTTCTCTAGAGTTTTCAAAATTCTTTAAATAATAATGGCTAAAACATCTAAATATGTTCCCCAACAAGCCGTTGCTTCTTCTCAACTTACCACTGATATCGAGGCAGTAACTCCCGAAATTGTTGTCCACAAGAAGGTTGCTCATGACGTGGCCACCAATGAGACGACCCGCGAGCCTCCCTTAAAAATGTTCATCCCCGGGGGCTGCTCAACTATAGATGACTTTAAGGTAAAAAAACCCTCGTCGAAATAGGACCAGGGTTAAAGAGCATCGAGGTATATATGCTTCATTACCGAGGACATCCTTTCTATAGTCTGAGAGGACTGCAATTGGGAAGGTAAGAACGTAGTAATCCCCCAACCCGAGGACTTCATCACTACACTTGTGGAGGGTTACCTAATTGCTTACACTTACCCCTTCACACTAGGTCTGGTGGACCCGGTTATTTTGGATTTTTGCAAGAGGCACAAAGTGTGCCTTGGGAAAATCAATCCGTCTTTATGCAGGATGGTGATCCTCCTTTGTTACTTCGTGAACAAGACCTTATCTTCTAGGTTCACCATCAATAATCTACTCATTTTATACAGTCCCTGAATCTTCCGAGGGGGGCTAATAAAGCTAAACATGCCGAGCTAGCAAGGCCCCATTTTCGAGCATGGATGAAGGCCGAGACCGGGGTCGGCAGTGATGCTTCGTTCGGGTGAAGACCGAAAACTTGATTCCCCCTGAGTTCATGCCACTCCCTGAGAAGAATACATCTTGTAAGTAAAATATCTTCTTAAGCGCCAAATTTTTATTTATTTCCTTTCTTCTCATTTGTATTTGTAGTAATACAGATGTTGTTGGGGTTCCAAATGTTATCCCTTGGTTAAAGAGTGGATCGAGGGTATTTGTACATAGATTTCATATTTCGAGCGCACATGCGCAAGCTCTCGAAAGGCCAATAGGAGGCCCATTCCCATGGTAAGGCCTTCCCCCGAATAGATAATATCAGGCTTTCTATTTTACATCATATTGACCCGTCTTTCCTCTTTTTTTTTGTAGGTTTGCCTAAGACCACTAAACTTAGGCCTTTAGAAGGGGGCAAGGACATGTCCTTGTCTGTTGATCCCTCCATTTCGGGACAGCTCGGGCCTAGAAAAAAGGAAAAGAAGAAGAGGAATGCTTAGGGCTCCCTGAGCTCAGAGAAAAAACCAAAGAAAAGATTGGCTCGTAAGCCAAAGAAATGCTCTGGCCCCCGAGCATCTGACTCGGACTTTGCTTCATCGACTTGGGGATGAGTATGAGGAAGGAGATATTTTTGTGGCCCACAGATCGACCCCTCCTAAGAGCAGGCAGCAGCCAAGGGGGAGATTCGTAAGGCCGATCTACCTCAGACTCGAGAGATTTATATGGAGACGTGGGATGAAACCCCCATGACATTGGATCTACTTCGAAGGAAGCGCCCGGTATAATAGAGATTTCAGGGATGCCTTCTTACATCGAGTCCATGCTCGAGGAGGCCCAAGCAGAAAAAGAGAGGTCCAATAAAGGAGTCTATGGCTCTTGAGATCCCTTTCATTCCTTTTTTTGATGGTGTGGACTCGTCCGTTTTGGAAGATGTTTTTGGGCTTGGCGACTTGAAAGTTTCAAGGAAGGGTTCTTCTCCGGAAGCTAGCGGGTAGAGTTCGAGCCCAAATTTGACAAGTTAGTTCCCAGCCCCGAGCGTGGACCCCGATCACAATATATCGATTATTCTTACTGCTCTAGAGGATGCCTGGGTTCTATTTTCCCCCATAGGGATAGCAGCTGTCTCCGATGCCTGGTCACTGAGGAGGACCAGGCAGAAATAAATGAGGTAAAGGTGTCGTGCCTCTTCAATGAGGAATAATAGGTGATGCACCAGGTAAGGCATCACCATGTCTTTTTTAAACTTTACTTAAGTTTGATATTTTCTCATGTCCTTTACTATTTTGCAGGTCTCGGTACTTTACCAGGATAGTTTCCTCCGTTATCGGGCCGAAGTCAACCAGCTCAAGCTTGAGGTCAAAGAGCTGGTATAGAAAAAGGATATGTAAAAGCTCCTTAGAGAGAAGTAAGAACGGGTAATTAAGGACATTATGGTTGAGCTAGATAGGTCTCAAAAAGAAGCATCGGCCTTAAGGCGAGATCACGTCAACTTGGTCGAAAAGGTAAAGGCCTTCGAAGTTAGAAATATTTCACTAGTCGTAGTTGCTAACGACCAAACCTCGCAGGTCCAGCAAAAGATCAACCAACTTTGAAAGGAGATGGACGAGATCCAATTCATAGACAATAGGTGGAAGAATAAGATGGATCTGTTGGCTTCGGAGAAGGAAATCGCCCAGGCGAAATTTTCTTCGGTAGAAGTTCAGCTTCTGGTGGCGAAGGAGAAAGCTGATAAACTGGCTCAGCTAAATGAAGATCTCCAAGCCCCGCTAAGCTCGGCTGTCACTAAATGGGATGCCCTTGGAAAAGTACTTGAAGCAAATTGGTCCACCTGGAGACAACCTCTACCGATGCTGAGGAGATGGTGGCCCAATACAAGGCCGATGTTGAGGCAGGTGAGGCCTGCCTGAATACTTATGCCGAATATGTGAGGCGGTTGTCTCGAAGGGAGACCCCCGAAGAGATCCATGCTCGAGGTTTAGACCTGTCTGCCGAGGTCGAGGAAGCAAAAAAACTTGAGGTCGAGTCCAATAAACTAGCTAAACCCGAAGGTGAAGTGGGCTCCGAAGACTCTGAAGGCCTCGATGGTTCTGGTGACGAATCAGACTCTAGTGACGAACATGCATGAATGATTTTTTAGTTTTTTTGTACATATTTTTTGTTCATTTTGAGGCCATGTTTGTTGGGCCTATGTAAGGATATTCCGAAATATATAACATCCCCCCTGGTAATTTCAACTATTTTAGCATCTTTTTACGATTTCCATTCTTGCAAACATTTCTAACACCTTTAGCATAGAATCTAATGTAATAATAAGTCATTTGTTTTTCGGAGGTCCAAATATAATATGACTTTGATGCAATTTTTTATTTGGTCTAAGCTTTGAAAACTCGAAAGAGACCGAAAGTTTTCCAAGAATGGTTAAGTGTTTTAGATGATACTTTTGCCGAGGGAAAACTTTAGGAAGGTTTTGAATTTTTATTGAGGGTCTTATTTTAATTATGATCTACGAACGTCTCCGAGCCATTTTTTACCATGGTCGTAGCCTTTTGGGTTTAGGCACTACTAATAGGTTTTGTGCCTCTAGGATTTGATAGCCCGAGATGCCTGAACTTATTGCAAATGATAGTCCCTGAGCGGGGATAGCCCTTGTCCTCGATAGTCCTCAAATAGGGATAGCCTTAGACTCAGGTTAGGGTATCCCTTGAACTTGATAGTCCCGAATAGCAATGGCCCTTAGGCTCGATGCTTTGAAAGGCCAAAATATGTTATAGCAAGGTGGGAACTTTCTTTCATTTTTATGTATAAAGTACATGATCTAAAGTGAGTAAAAGCTTGTATTATGGAAAAAATGGCCTATGCAAGCACGGTTCATTTGACCTTTTGGCCCTTACATTAAATCCTAACCACCGGTCCTAAGTTGTTCAAGTATAAAATTCCCTTCTTTTCTTGCTAAGAAGTCTAACCCGAGGGCGATAGCCCCCAATATTCGAGGTCGATCTTTGAGAGGGCTTGGATACTTTTGATGCGACCATAGACTCCGATTTAAAACCAGTCTTTTAATCTAAGTTAGCACGATCCACTATTGCCTCGTTAAAAACTTTGCTGAAAAATTCATTAAGGATAAAACCAGTTCAAGAGATAAAGAGTGCACCATGTGCTTTCAGACCTAATAGTCATACTTTCCCTTGGCCATTGCCTGCAAATGTTAGTCTGATTAGTAATATTATAAAAAGGTAAATGAAAACATACCTTATCAATAGTACCGCCTTAAGTGCATCACATTCCAATTGTTTGGAATTCAAACCATGTTACCTGCTTTGAGTTTATACGAGCCCTTGTCGGTTATTTCGATGACTCGATATGGTCCTTCCCAAATTGGCCCCAGCTTTCCCTCATTTGGGTTCCGAGTATGCAATGTTACTTTTCTTAGCACCAAGTCCCCGATTTTGAAGTGTTAGAGGTTGTCTCTTCGCTTGTAATATCTTTCTATCCGTTGCTTCTGGGTGGCCATCCGGATTAGGGCGGCCTCTCTCCTTTCATCCAACAGTTCTAGGCGCGTACTCATGGCCTCACCATTTAATTCTTCGGTCGTATATCTGAACCTGAGGTTTGGTTCCCCACTTCGACCGGTATCAATGCTTCGGAACCGTAGACTAATAACAATGGGGTGGCTCCTATGTAAGATTTTGAAGTTGTATGGTATGCCCACAAGACTTTGGGCAGAACTTCCTTTCACTTTCCTTTGGCATCGATTAAACTTTATTTTCAAATTTTGGAGTATGGTCTTTTTTCTAGACTCTATTTCTTCGTACCCGCTAGGGTGATAGGGGGTGGATAGAATTTTTTTGATCCTGTAGTCTTTGAAAAACTTCTTACCTTACTGTCGATGAACTGCTTCCTTTTATTACACACGATCTCGGTTGATATCCCGAACCGACATATTATGTGGTCCCAAATAAAATTATTAACTTCTTTTTCTCGGGCTTTCTTGAAAACTAGAGCTTCAGCCTGTTTACAAAAATAGTCAGTCATAAACAATATGAATTGAGCCTTACCAGGTGCCCACGGCAAGGGGCTGACGATGTTCATTACCTACTTCATGAACGGCCTTGGGGATAAGACCGAACACAGTAACTCTCTAGGTTGATGGATCATCGGTGCGTGTCTCTAATAGCCATCACATCTTTTGTACAAAGTCGTTTGCATCTTTATCCATATCGATCTAGTAGTAGACAACCCTAATTATCTTCCAAACCGAAGATTCTGTCCTCGAATGGTTTTCGCAAGTGCCCTCATGAACTTCTCCTCAAGACATATTCGGTGTCTCCCGGCACTAACCATATGGATAGTGGGCCATCAAATATTATTCTTTATAAAGTACCTTCGGACAGGCTGAACCTGACCGCCTTCATGCGTAGAGCTCTTGATTCTTTAGGGTCTGAGGGTAACTTCCCAATCTTCAAGTAGTTTATGTACTTCTTTCTCCAATCCCAAGTTAAAATTATTGAATTTATTATGGTGTGGACTTCTTCTACTACCAGTTTTATGAGTTGCACTTCCAATCCTGAGTTGAAGTCGTCATCATCAACCAATGACCTCAAGTTAGCCAGATCATCGACCTCGTTATTTTGTCTTGAGGCATTTGCTGAAGTGTCCATTTCTTAAACTGATGTAGCGCCACCTACAATCTTTCTAAATACCTTCGCATTCGTTTCTCTTTTACTTCGAACGTTCCATTAACTTGATTTACCACAAGGAGGGTATCGCATTTAGCTTCGACCACTCAGCCCCAATGCTTTTAGCCAATTCAAGACCTGAAATCATGGACTCATACTCGGCCTCATTGTTAGTAAATTTCACAATTCGAATAGATTGCCTAACTAAGTTACCTGTAGGCGGCTTCAACATGATGCCGAATCTGGACCCCTTTGCGTTTGAGGCACCGTCCGTAAAGAGGGTCCAGATTCCTAAGGAAGTCCTCGAGGTTAATAACAATTCCTTATCAACAACGAGTATTAAGGCCAGAATAATGTTGGCCACAAAGTCTGCCGAAATTTGTGATTTGACAGCGGTTGAGGGTCGATATTCTGTATCGTACTCGTTAATTTCAATGGCCCATTTTGCCAGCCGGCCCGAGAGATCAAGTTTATGCATTATGTTCCTTAATGGGTAAGAAGTTACGACACATATGGGGTGACACTGAAAGTAAATTTTCAACTTTCTGGAGGCGCTAAGCAAAGCGACGCGGGTATACTATGTTTTGGCCTCTCCAAGAGTTCTACTAACATAATAAATAGTAAATTGCATACCTTCCTCTTCCTAGACTAGGACTCCTCTTACCGCCACTGCGGATACCAGTCGAGTAAAGAACAGAGTCGATAACAGTCATAATCTGGAATACTGCAGAAATAAGAAGATATGATTTGAGATGAGCGACATCATGTGGTGAGCACTTCAAAGATGATTATAGACTATAAAGTATAAAATGTATGAACAACTCTCCTAATTAAATGTTAAGTTCAAAAGTGTTTGTTAGGACAAACCATGCTAAAAATACAAATGTGCAAGATTTTATAGAAGTACCATAATTTAAAAGATTAAGAATGTGAGTGGGCTAAGATGACAAGTCAACTATAAATTTTTATGAGATCGGGATATGTCATAAGGCTATAAGAGGTTGAGATGTTGAAATTGATCCTATATCACTCACCCCTCAAGCAGAGAAAAAATATATGTATATAAAAGGTTTGACTGAAGGGTGAATAGCAATGTTATAAGTACCAAGCTGATAATTAATTTTAAGAAAACTAAAGAGAGAACTATGAGAACCAAGGTGAGGATTGTATTTGATTCTTGGAAATTAGAATAAAAAGTATATAGTGGCCAAGGTCTTAGAATAAGAATTCTTAAAGTATGAACGTATGGAAAGTCATAGACTATTGGGTATTCCTAAATATTTTTCCTACAAAAAGAACCACGAGATCCGGTAAGAAGGAAAAACTTAGTTGGAGATATATGGGGCCTTACATTGTCATTCGACAAATATGCACAATAGCTTATGAGCTTAATTACCTCCAGAGTTAGAGTCAGTCCATTATTCATGGTACAAAAGTGCATTAAAGACCCTTTCTTGGGTAGTCCCAGTAGATGACGTTCAGATTACAAAAGATCTTGCCTAGGAGGAGATTCTACTATCTATCTTAGATCGGCATATCTTTAGGTTGAGGACCAAAAAGGTGGACTCCGTGAAGGTTTTATGGAGAAGCACATAATGGAAGATATGATGTGGCAAGCGAAGGAAGAAATGAAGTGTAAATACCCCCACATATTTCAAACTGAAGATATGGCTTGAGATGCGATATTCAAACCAGTAGGTAGTGAGTTGAGCTCTTATTTTTGACTTGCAATACTTATGATTGATGATCGTGTGAGGCCAAGTGTTGCTATTTATAGACATTGGCCCTATGTGCCATGTATACTATTTTGTCTGGTTATGTGCAGGTTGGTTTTAGTCCAGTGTATAGAGGAGAATTTAGCAAAATTTTTGTAAGTCTCTAAAATTTAACATTTGAGGACGAATGTTCCTAAGGGGGAGAATGTTACACCATATACTTTCATGTTGGACTGCGTCTTAAGTGAATCAATATAAGTCGGAGGGTTTAACGATATTTACAAAGATAAGTATGAGTTAAAATAGGTGATAAGGAAGTACCAACAGGGTTGGAAGGTTTGAAAGCTAAATAAATAGAAGAAACTAAGTTTCATTGAAAGACGACAATTTGGGAATGTTACAGCCTGTGATTTTGGGGTGAGACAAGGGTTCTTAACATGATAAGAAGCTTATGTTATGAGTTATTTTAGTTGTATGATATTAATGTGTTAAGTTTTAAAGTTAAGCGAGTTTTGGAACAAAGGTTGGAAAAGGTCATCACGAGTTACATTCATAAATATGCTAAAAAATAGGTCAAATATAGCAAATCTTTTCTCTTAATTATAAGAATTACGGGGTGACAACCTACCAAATTGAAGATCTACGACTACAAAATATTAAAATATTCATCAATACAATATCAGAGCAGGGAGATTCGCGAGACTGCACAAGCAGCTCCCTATTGGACCCACTTAGGCGGTGGTTGACCTACGTCACTTTAAAAATGGTTTGGACGACCATTCTTTCTCATTTATTTTTCCAAAATCGTACCCAAACTACTCATAACGCTCCTAAACTTACTCCAAAGGTTCAAGGGTGATTCCAAAGTGATTACACCATATTTCAACATCAAACGTTTGTTCTAGTGAAGAACAACCTCTTTGAAACTGTGTTGTCATTGAGAATTGTTGTGAGCTATGTTTGGCTGAAATGTAAATTGATTGCTACTGGTTTATGTATATATAATACAAGTTGTGTGTATGTTTGCTGCATCATTTGAGCAATATATTACAAAAGGAGACTTGTAATAGTTTGTGATGTTATTGTTCTTAATGGACTGTTTTGGAAAGGTTGTTTCCATGAGCTTTAAATGTTTGGAAACCTTGAAAATGACTTTTTATGATGTTTTTATTATAAATATATTGTCTACATGCCAAAATGGTTGTTAGTATTGTGAGTGTGAAGATAAAGAAAAACATAACAATGAAAAATTATACTTCTTGTTGTTGTTGGATTGTTGGGCCATTTGAGAGTGAATTAGGAGATGAATAGGAGGTTAGAAGTCCTTACATTGTACTAAATATCATTCGATAAATGTTTTTATATTACTGAATGAATAACTTCGGGGTTAAAGTATTCATAATGGATTCAATTCGAGCTTGGCGCTCGTCGTGTTAAATAGTAGTTTTGTTGGTGATGTTTGTGCACTTGTTGTCGTGTAGATTGATTTGTGTTGTTGGTTTGTTGGGTTGTTGGGTGTGTTTGGTGCTAAAAGTATATAGTTGAAGGTTTTATGGTTCTTGTTGGTTTATGGACTTGGAAAAGTAATGAAAATAGGGGAGACATTTTTTGTTTTAATATAAAATAAGTTTGTCATTCACTTGATGGTAGTTGCATGTTTCACAGCTTAACAATAGAATTATTATCATTGTGGTAGATTAAAGTAAAACGAGACGAGTTCAACATGCTTATTGGACAAATTGTAATAATGTATGTTTAGGCTAAATCTTTCCTTTATTTTGTCATGTTCCCGTAACTACATGCATTTGATACTGAGACATAAAGATAAGTTTGTATTTCTGAATTTATGTACATTATCCTAGCCTTATAAGTTACAGTATTCTCCCTTATCGGGATTTTATATTCAGTTAAGTATTGTCTTCTTTCAGTCAATAGAGAATAGAGTCTATATATATACAATATTTTCATCACCGTCGAGCTTTAATCGTTGGGCAGGCCCCTATTGGGCAACCTCATATCAGATGGTAAGTTATATACCGAGTCTAAGCAGTTATGAGCAAACCCTAAATGGCTTAGATATTGAAACTAGTATGACCGAGAACATACGATCAAGCCTACTATAGCCGAGAAGTTACATGTACCGATCCTTATAGGGCCGTATAACTATTTTACTTACTATATTTAGAGAGTTGTGTCAGTAAGAGCAGGTAAGCATATCTTCAAATCATATTTGACGCCTAGTGTGACGACCCGATCGGTGGTCTTAAGAATTAACGCCCCGATCCCCTATTAAATGCTTCCCCTAAGTTCATTTCTGCTATTTTGGTTTGTCGGGACGTTCGGTATTGGGTTTCGGAGATTTTTGGGACACTTAGTCCCTAAATGAGAGCTTAAGTGTTGAAAAATGGTTCGTAGTCAGAACAGTATGAAGACAACCTCGGAATGGAAATACGATGGTTCCGTTAGCTTTGTTAGGTTATTTCGGGGTTAGGAGCGTGTTCAGAATATATTTTAGAAGTCCGTAGCTCATTTAGGCTTGAAATGCCGAAGTTTGAATTTTTGAAGTTTCCGGTCCGACAGTGAGTTTTTGATCCGAGGATCGGAATGGAATTTTGGAAGTTGTAGTAGCTCCGTCATGTTGTTTGGGATATGTGTGCAAAATTTCAGGTCATTCGGACGTGTTTTGGTTGGATTTTTGATCGAAAGTGTATTTTGATTAAATTGGAAGTTCTTAGGCTCAAATCCTTGAATTTATCAAGTTTCTGACGTTGTTTTAGGTGGTTTAAGGATTGGTACAAGTTTGAATGAGGTAATAGGTGTTATTGGTGCTTTTGGTTGAGGTCCTGGGGGCCTCAGGTGTGTTTCGGATGCTTAACGGAGCATTTTATTTTGTTAAAAATTGCAGAAAAACTGAACTCAGATGTTGCAGACTTTTCCTCTTCGCGATTGCGGCCTCCCTCTCGCGTTCGCGTAGTGTAATCTTGAGGGGAGGCCAGTTCCTTCATCGTGTTCGCATAACATCATCCGCGTTCGCGTACCTATGCCAGTTCGTTCTTCACGTTCGCGAGCGCTTTCACGCGTTCGCGTAGAGCAACTTCTGGATCTCAGCATTTTCCTTAATCGCGATCGAGTTACAGACCACGCGTTCGTGTACCTTTAAAGTCCCAGGCCTTAACATTCACATCCTACCCCTCGCGATCGTGAAGGGAATTTTTGACATCTTCCATTTTTCTTCTCCGCGAACGCGAGTAAATCTCCGCGTTCGCGATTCATTGAATGTTTTGACAGTATTTAACATTTCAAAAACAAGGGTTAGCCATTTTTATCAAAATACAAGCTTGGGAGCTCGGATTTGGGAGCAATTTCGAAGGTTTTTCGAGGGTAACGATTGGGTAACGATTCTCTACTCCGTTATGCATAAAACCCACTAATCTAATCACGAATTCCTCCTTAATTTTGGATTTTTGATGAAAACGGGGAAAACTTCATAGACCAAACTATTGAGTTTTGAGTGGGTGTTTGACCTCCGATTTGGGAGATTTTTATATGGTTAGACTCGTCAGAGTAGGAGAGTTCTGAAAATGTAAAAATTATTCGATTCCGAGATATTAGCCTGAGGGGCATTTTGGCCATTTTACCTAATTTCGCGTCTTGTCTTTGAATTATATAGTAGAATTAGTTGCTGGAGATGTTATTTACGATATGTAATTGAATTGAATAGATTTGGGCCATTTGGAGTCGGATACACGTGGCAAAGGCATGGTTTCTGGTTGATTTTTGTATCGGTTCGAGGTAAGTGGCTTGTCTAACCTTGTGTAGGGGACCTTTCCCCTTAGGATATGATATTTGGTAATTGAATGCCTTGTACGTGAGGTGACGAGTGCGTACTTGAGCTAATTGTTGGAAATCCATTTTACTTATAGTATTTAAATTGAGTTTTCTTGCTTATCTGTTTATTTTGAACTGCAAGTTTCATCCTATGCTAGTTTAGAGAAGCATGTTTATTTGACTTACTTGCCTAAGTGTTTTAACTGACTTGTTTATAATCCGTGAAGCATGATTAGGCTAGGATTTTCCATTACTTGTTTCTAAGTTTAGCATTTATCCTAATGCTTGGGCTGTTATTGTGTGTTTTAAATTGGGACTACGGGACGGCATCCCGGGAGATCCCCCTTTACTTGTTATGTTCTGGACTATGAAAATGTAAGGTTTGAGGATACTAAGAGGTCCTCGGGATACCAAGAGATCTCTAGTGTATATGATGATGATACCAAGATATCCTCGGGATACCAAGAGATCCCTAGCATATGAAAATGTAAGATTTGAGGATACCAAGAGATCCCTAGTATATTTGATGAGGATACCAAGAGATCCTCGGGATACCAAGAGATCCCTAGTGTATATTATGAGGATAGCAAGAGATCCTCGGGATACCAAGATATCCCTGGCTATTACTTCCTGATGTAAGCAGTATTTCCTTATATTGTTTTGTTTCTGCTTCCTATTACTGTTTCTCTTAATTATCCTGTTAAAATTCTTGCTGTAGACATTATCTATACTGTTTTCCTTATCCTATCATATATTGTGTTTTATCTCAGTAGGGCCTTGACCTTCCTCATCACTACCCAACCGAGGTTAGGCTTGGCACTTACTGAGTACCATTGTGGTGTACTCATGCCCTTTCTGTGCATGTTTTTCATGTGCAGATCCAGGTACCTTCACTCAGGCGCACTACCCTTGAGGCGGTGAGAGCTACGGAGACTTCGAGGTATATGTGCAGTGTCCGCAGACCGAAGAGTCTCCTTCTTTATTCTATCTGTAGTTCTTAGTTTCTCTATCGTACCTTGATGTAGACACTCTGGAGATTAGAGCATTTACAGTACTTCTTTAGCCTGTGTTTCCCGTGAGTTTCCGGGTTTTGGGGTGATGTTGTAGACTTCCGCATTATTGAGTGATATATGTCGAGCGGTATCTTTTATACAATTTTCTTTTAATTGAACATTTTTAAATAATTTATTCCGCAAGTTATGTTGTTGTTCCGCATTGTTAGGCTTGGCTAGTTATAGGAACTAGGTGCCATCACGACATGTTCACGGAAGGCGAACTGGGATCGTGAAAAGTTGGTATCAGAGCTCTAGGTTCATAGGAGTCACGGAACACATGCCGGTTTATTAGAATCTCGATGATCGGTACGAAGACATCTGTACTTATCTACGAGAGGCTATGTAACTGCTTAGGAAACATCTTCATTTCATTTGAATTCCTTGTCGTGCGATATTTTTTGACATCAATTCTAAACTTCTGTCTCTCACAGATGGTGAGGACACGTGCTACTCGTGATGATCAAGCACCCGCGCCCCCACCTGCAGCCGTTAGAGGCCGGGGCCGAGGGAGAGGTCGAGGACGCACACGTGGTGCAGCTAGAGCACCTGCGCGAGCTGCCGCCAAGGCACCACCAGCAGATCCAGCCAGAGCCTAGGCACCTGGCACGCCTACTACTGCCTCTACTACTCCAGCTCTCCGGGAGACTTTTGCTCAGTTCATGAGTATGTACACCACATTGGCTCAGGCAGGGTTGCTTCCCCTTCCCCAAGATTATTCTCGCACCGCCTGCAGTGCCAGTTCAGCTCGAGGACGGGTCAACTGCTTCAGAGGACGAGTAGTGGAGACTTGAGAGCTTTAAGAAGTATGATCCCCCAGTATTCAATGGATTAACATCAGACGATGCCTTGGGATTCCTAGAGGAATGTCACCGTATTCTTCGCACTATTGGCATAGTGGAGTCCATTCAAGAACTGAAAAGGGTTCATTTTCATATGTGCTCATCCTACACATTTATTAGGGTGATTTTAATTAGGAGAAAAATCAAGACTTATTTTGACTCAAAAAGTTATCACTATTTTCAAAATTTCATAAAAAATATCCGGCTTTGCCAATACGGCATTTCAGCACTTCGAGGAAGAAAATTTTAAGGTTGTGTTTGCTAACCAGCCAAAATCTTAAAAAATGACAAAGGCGGCTGTTCTTGCAAAAACAGCCTTTCGGCGCCCTTTTGGGGAGATTCAGCTATTTTTGAGAAGAATGACATCACCTTAATTGTTTACAATAAAAATAAATTTTTTGTTTTTTTGGGCTATTTTGCAAAAAAAGGAAGTTGGACCCGATGGGGGTTGCCTACGTATCCCACATTCGGTGAGAATCAAACTGGCGTAGTTCGGGCAGATTGGATACGGTCGAGAACAACTAATTTAGAGAAAATATATTTTTTTTGTCTTTTCCTTGAAAATGATGAAACATACAGAATCTTTTTGGATTTTCTTTTTCCATTTTTTTAATTTTTAATTTTCGAAAAATGATGAAAAAGTGCAAAATCTTTTTATTTTTTTATTTTTCATGCTCTTTTTTTGTCTTTTTCTTAATAAAAATGTAACATAAAATACAACTGGGTCCTACTTGCTCTATTTTCACACTTCACCCTCTCTTTTTTTTTTTTCTTTTTTTTCATTTGCCCTCAACTGTTATTGGTCTGCCAAATGACTTTTTTACCCTGTAATAAATGCAACATGTAGCACATAGGATGCATCAAGATGGTACGTTATTTTTGGTATACCTGTCCTAAACGGACCCAACCCATGTGTTGAGTCCCCTAAGTCAAGTGCACATGAAGCAACAAGTGTTTCTACTAGGGATCTGGCATGAGACTTTGTTATGCTAGGTTTAAAACCTGAGTTTATTGTTCTAGACCTGGCTTACCCGAGCGCACAGCTCGAGACGGGGAGGTGGGGGCAGCATACCGGGAATACAGAAGCTTCACCAGCTTTGCAACTTGTCAGAACCTCGTTCTAAAATGGGATAAGACTCTAGACAGAAGAGAAGTCAGACGAAGTGCACCCTTCTCCATGATTTAGAAGACTCAGAGAGAAGAAGGTTTTCGTAGCAGTTTATATACAGTTCACAGAATATCAAAGTGGTAAAAGCAACATTTAGCACATTAGGCTCAAATATGTAACAAAATCAGATAAAGCCAACTATAACAATTCATCTAAGCTCGGATTCTTGAACCCCAAACCAAAGTTCTGGGTTCTTTTCCCAAGCAGAGTCGCCAGAGCAGTCACACCTCCTTTTTTCTAAACCCCGGAAGGGTATAAGGGAGTTTTTTTCCAATTTAAGTGACAATTAAAACGAGATTAATTATTTAAAGATTTAGAGCCGCCACTTTGGAAAATTTTATGGTGTCCCAAGTCACCGGTTCAAATCCTGAATCGAGAAAAAGATTGACTCTGTTTCACAGTTTGTGAACCCAGAAATCCGAGAAAGGAATTCTGTTAATCCGGAAGAATGTTGTCACGCCCCAAATTCGAGGGACATGACCGGCACTCGACCGGGTATCCCCAGTCAAGCGGACCTGGGTGCCTTTCCTATCCCACGTTTTACCCCTCATTCTCATTACCTAATAACCAAGCCATTTATAGGATATGAACTCCATTAACCGAATTTTTATAAACATAACAATAACAATTTCCACTAGAAACTTCATTCACCATAATAAAGGTATTTCAAAATTTTATACATCATTGCCAAACATCAATATTTCTCTTTTAAATTCC